>JABEYC010000692.1:0-66171 GCA_013266195.1 Fusarium zealandicum | reverse complement strand
GCGCTATGTACTGTACATTCATGCAATAGCTATGCATCTACACTTACCGGCATAAAGCTAATAGTGAATGGTGGCTGCATGACGGGAGCCTATTCATGAAATCAGCCTAATGACATGTATAAATATTCACATTATTTATAGAACATCTTATATTATAGAATTATAATAAAGCATATTATAGTCATTAAGATTATTATTATTAATTTAATAAAATTAATATTATATGTAAAGGTCTTTCATTATTTATTTAGGAAGAAATTCTTTATAGTACTTAATTCTTTTTCTAGAAAGGCAGCGAACTAAGACCTCGCTACAGGCTCCGAGATGACTCAAGACTGACATCCATATGGATGGCTATGCCTCAGCCAAGTACGGGCCTCGAGGCGTTTTTGCGTCCCTTGCATGATTGACCGTCTACAAGTCAATTCTATACAACAAAGACCCAAGCTCCATCCGCGGCAACATCCTTTATCCGCCGGACGGGTTCGGTCTTGCCAAGCACAACCAACTGATTCCATGGGGAGCTGCCGATGCATCGAGGGATAGAAACTTCTGGGCATGATGGTTCATTGACGAGACGAGCAACTCACAGTAACAGGGTACGAGACGACGGTCGTCGATTACTATGGAGGTGATGCGCTACCAGATATACTCATGCGGTATACCCCTGGAACAGACCTTGACACGTACGACAGGTCTACATGCGAGGTCAGCTCTGCAGAGTCGTCCAATCTGACTGAACATCTGCTAAATCACGCGTTTACGGATGACATGGCAAAAAGAAAGCATCCGCAATCTTGACTTGCCGGCTTGGCTTGGGCGCCACAGTGCACCGTGAATAACACGACTGTTGCAACACTTTCCCCCTGTGTTCCACGATTTCATTTCGGCAAATAAAGAAGGCTCAGCCGCAAGGATACACGTAGCCGGACATTTCTTTGGCGGAAAGCATGCGTTCAAGCTTGCTCAGCTTGGTCACGACAATGTCGCATCTCTGCTGGTCTTACACCCAGTAAGTAGGTTCCCTCTGGATGGTAGCTACGACATGGCGTGAAACACCTTTTCAGGCTTTCCTTGAAACGTCGGATATGTAAAAGTCTGAACAAGTCGGTCCTGGTGGGGTGTGCCGAGACAGACATGTTTACGCCGGATCTGTTGCAGCTCATGGTGTTGCAGCTTCCAAAACGCGGAGCGGCGTGGAGGCAGGGCTGTTTATGGAGGCACTAGGCATGTCGCTGCGAGCAGGGCAGACCTGGGAGGTGAGCTGGAGGCCAACATGTCTCAGCCGGCGTTTCGAGATGGAATAGAATGGATCGAGTCCTTCAAGGGAAAGTTGCCCACACGATAATAAAGAGCTCAGTTACTGAAGGTGTGGTCTATGGACAGTTTGGTGTGATCTGAATGATGCTCTGATAGCCCCAACTGCACTGATTACAAGTCCTCCATGGATTCTAAACAGATATACTCATCTCTCATTGCAAGCCGCCGATTCCATCTGCTGGATCTAGGACCATATCTGGCCGGAGCTTTACTCCCTGATCGTCCTCGCCACCGTTTACTCTCTTGATAAACGCCTCTGGATCAAAGCCAACATCTACGGGATTCTCCTGGGACGCGTTAGATGCCATGAAATTAGTCACCTCCTCAGTCGTGCCAAAACTATCGACCTGTAGCTCAATCTCGTTGCTGTCGGGATCCTCATAGTACGTGCTTGTGCTCATGGCATGGTTCACGCACCAGACCGGGAGCATTCCAGCCGTCTTCTTTTCTTCATATCAATTGGCTAGGTCTTGGATGGAAGAGAGGCCAAATGCAATGTGGAAAAAGACCGGCTTGAGCGACCCCTTTCGTGCGAGGCTGGGCTCGCTAGTTCTAGAGCAGGTTGAGAACGAGTACGAGACTTGTTCCGGGCCTCGGCGGATGTTATAGGGGTGGCTATAATATGGTGGCAGTTCTCTTATAGACTGCCTCGTCCAGCTTCAAAGGCTTCCTCTGTTAGCTGTCAGGGCCCGTCGTGACACTCAGAATGCTAGGGTTAATAGCTGTGGTTCGTCGAGCCCTCGGTTGCCTTCTGAGTCTTGCCCACAACGTATTCACTTTGGTATCAATGTAGCTGCTTGAAAATCCATCGTTTCCAATAAAGTTCACTTCTTGACACAGTCGTGCCCCTAATGAGTGAAAGGACCAAATGTTTCATCCCCAAGGTGGGAGGAGACTTGTCGATTTGAAGCACTACCTTTGGCAAGGCGTGCAATAACCGAGAGGTTCCGACAAATTTAAACGGATGTATGCTCTTTTGGTAAACGTCACACATTTGAGGGAGGACTACTACCTATACAAGCTGCTCGGTCTTCTTTCGATTGGTACCTTTTTCGATGTCATGCTTGGATGACTGCACAGGGGATATTGCTGGAGTATATTAAGAAGAAAGAACGAAGAAAGAATACTCATAGCCATGAGGCTATTACAAAACACGAGTCTCGTTCTTTTATTTGAGGCTTGACGCCATCCCCAGATGAAAGGAACCCCATAGGGCGTTTCGAAACCTCTCAGTATTGTTCTACTCTATTCTGACAACTCTTTTTTCAGGAATAATAGGCAGTCAGAGGAGATGTTCGAGGCGATCCCCGTTGTGAATATCATTTCAGGTCTTCAAGATTGGCAGGATCTCAATCTTCGGGGTGGTCATGTCCAAATACATGAACATTCTCAGAGCCGCAGCTAGAGATCCATGGCCAACTTCTCGCCTGGACAAAGGATAACATTAGTCGGCCAGGTCTCGATGTCAACCATATATCTCTCTCCAGATCTGCTAGGTTGGACATTTGTGCAGAGATAATCACGCTCGGGTATCATCTTGCCCGTCTCGGTGGGGTGTTTGGTTGTGGCGCGCAATGAGACTCGAAGCTATCCACGAGCAACAGGAACGGAATCGCCTGCGCCTCCGGTATATAAGACCCTGCTATTCATTATCTGCTCTGTACCGAAAATCAAGGGAAGAGTGTCTCATTCAAAGAAACTCGTCTTCTTTGCCCTGTGTGTCAAGATGCCTCGGAGTCGCGAATATGACCATCTCTGTAGGCGTCCTGCCTTGATTGGCGTCAGCGGATATGCTCAGCCCAAGCATAGGACGGCCGGTCACCTCGGTTTCCTTGTCAAAGGCTAGTGTGGTAAGGTGACGCTCCCTTTCCGCGCTGAGTATCTCGCAAGGCCTCGTCCCGTCTGATTTGCAACGGAGGCCTCCTGGAGCAGCATTGACATGGAGAGGTTACAATCGGTGTAGACTGTCCTTGCAGGGCCACTCGGATTCGGCACGGTGGGGGAAAGCCTACCAATCTGCAGGGGGGGTCATTGTAGCCAGGATTCCCTCTGTGGAGGCGGAGACTTGGTGGTGGTAGTTTTCCAGGAATAGACCAGCCTGTTTGATCGCTTCCTTTCAAGAAGGCATTCATTGAGGAAGGACTTTTGAACGGCAACCTCGGTATCATAGTACATGGGAACATCATGACGGCCGGCGATGAAGCGGAGATACTCAAGCTGTGATCCAGCGCCGAGGTAGCCAAGGACGTTGCCTCTGAGACGGAGGTGGATGCCATCCCCATTGGCAATGCTGAGAATAGGGACTTGCACGCCGGCCAACTTGTACTCTCGAGACTTGTAGTACTCTCCGTTCCAGAATTTGAACTGGGTAGTACCGAAGCTTTGGTCGGCTAGGTTCGCGACCAGCTCTTCATTTGGCACGACACCCTCCAAGCTGTCAGTGCCCCAGTCGCGCCCGCTTCTTGCGCCAAGCTCGTGTTGGTTTGATCCAACTTGGCGGTCAAGCCAGTACTCTGCGTGTCAGAAAATGTACTGCCAGCTCGTCTCCGTCAGGTCCACGGTGAACTACCCTAAGGCCACCATGATAAAACATATGGCAACAAGACATTTAATTAGGCTTAATCCTTTAATATAACTAGGTTTATTTTTCAGAACCTAATTAATGGAACGCTCTGTGGGTTTCTTGTAAGGCAAAATGATATCTAAAAATACTTAATCTCTTCTATACAAACCCAAAGATCGATTTATTAGCTACTTCCTAGTGCCTCTCATAGTGTTTACTATGGGGCCTGACGGAGACTTTTGCAACACCACTGTATTACCTAGCGACACTCACAAGGTCTATATGTGCAAAGCACAGGGAAATGGTCCTCCTTTTTGGGTCTATGGATGTTGGCTCATCTGACAGGAGGATCATTCACGTCCTGCGCAGTTGCCTTCTCCAACGGAATATCGCCATGGTGTTCACAGACACAAGGGCCGGAATCGTCTATGACCTGAAGTCTATTGACCCTGGTGACAAACTCCTAGCACTGCCTTTCTCACCATTTCTTATCAGACACAATGGCCGACCCCAGCAAAGTCAATCTCGACCGCTTGGCAGCATACACGGTATACGAGCACCCAGGTTTAGCGAGGTTCTTGGAATACGTATTATAAAGATTTTAGGTTCGAGGTCGCTGCGAAATCCGACCATGGGACCGTCTTCTTCCATGGGTATGGGCGGGACCCATACAATTGCATTGCTCGCTAGACTGCCTCGGATAGCTGAGGACTCTGAGAGAGCATCCATGGATGTCAAATGGAAGGCGCCGAGCCAGTTGATATCTCGCAACACCCTAGAGGCGGCCTGATGGCCCGAGTACCAGCCAGACCCCAACGGGTTACCTGTTGTGTTGGAGTTCTCTTTGGCCAACAAGAGCGGTCTGCGAGCCACAGTTCCCAGTTGTCAAGACAGCGTTTCGCTTTTTGGCACTTATACTAATGCCATTCCGCCAGGTTACGTAAATGTTTATCCTAACCGTTTCAGTAGCAGCCTAGCCAGGATCTATGGAACAGACAAGCATGCTGAGGCATGTGCTTGGTACAGCGGCAACTTCAACTTCAACTTGAATGCTACAGGCATTCTTCACAAGCCCGACAACGCGAATGCCACGCTCCTCGCCTTCTACCATCCAGATCGCCGAACGTTCTGATCACCACTGCATCCTCCTAGGGATTCTAGGACCTTGATAGGCAGATAATGGGCCACAGGTTGATCCCCCTGGTTTCGTCATGGAGCACTATACGGACAGGGACATGGTTGGGGCGGATGCGCCAACGTGTTGTCAAGCCCACACCAGCTGCAGCTTGGAGACCCCACCCCCGATGGTATAGTAGTTAGATTAAACAAAAGCTTAAAAAGAGGTCCAGGCAAGGAACACGAGCCCGGAAGACGGCTGTCGACACCTATGTATCGCGCTGTCCGAAGTTCAACCCTCCAACTGATCGGCAGTCATGTCGTGGGCCCATGCGATACTCCCCAAAACTCTAATATCATGGAAGTGTATATATATCTCGGGTTGTCCGGCAGAATGAATGGGCTCTTCAATCCAAACGCAATCATTATACACCAGCCAGCAATACAGCCCAGACATCTTTCACCCAACTTCACCATGCTCGCCTCCAACATCATCGCAACTCTGGCCGTCCTTGTGCCCTTTGCCGCTGCCCAGTGCCTGCAACGGACCAAGCCCTGTGTAAGTAAATTTAGCCCCGTTAGCAGCCTTCACTCCTCACATAATCTGCTAGTCCCCCGCGTACGTCTGCGATCGCGTGAGCGGTAACTCAGTCTGTGGTACCACCGAGTCAGCTAGCGCCTGCCGCACAACCCTAGTCGTTGAAGAGGACCGCGGAGCTGTCACTGTAAGTTATACCTTTAGCCAGTTTGACCAATCGCCATGTGCTGACTTTGTATAGTGCCATTGCTGCAAGAGGTAGAAGGACCTAGGGAAACTGCAGTATGCATATAGATTTATCAGCGCGAGGAAGTGGTATGGAAATCTATGTTTAGACACCAGCTGCATGAGTCGATAGAGTTGCGTGACTCGACAGATTATGCAGGCTCAATCCAAGATCCTTTCCATGCCTAACTCGTTCAGTCACTCCTTGACATGATTCAAGACATACCTATTTGCATTACTCTAAGGCCTCCGACCCAGCTAGACCGCATACCACGTAATCATCTGAGCATATGAGATAGAGAGCTTCAGCCAGCGAAAGAAGTATAATCTCAAGGTAGTCTAACCTAAAATACCTGCCTTGAGTCATTTCAAGGGATAACCCGGCTACTCAGCACAATGCAACGCAATTAGTCGAGTCACGCCACGCGTTCCTCGGCCTTTGACTTTGTCTAGTTACCCTATCGCTAAAAAACGATCGGCCAAGTTGCTAGAGGATCCATGTCCTATCCTTCAGGGCGACACCATATTCTAGTACCGTCGGTGTGCTCGCCAAGCTCGGCATGTATCTTGTCATTGTCGAAATGCGTGCAAAGGGCTCCTTGACGGAACACATGTGCTGCAGAAACACGTCTTTGTTGTGCTGAGAGACACCCGGTATTCTCTGCCCTGGCTTCCAGCTCCTGCCACCCGGCTTTTTTGAGTTTTGTTTCTCGCTGGATATCTTCCAGCCAATCTTTGGTTCCCCAAAGCTTTGAAGCACGCACGGGCTTGGAGGCCACCTAATGTGGAACACTTGTTCTACGTAGTAGATAGAAGGCGGAGACTAGCGTTCGTTTCATGCCAAGCCCATCTTCCTGGGTCAGGGGTCCCACGCCTATGTCCGTCCTATCCGGATTTCCTAGATCCTTGGTCTTTCCGGCCTCTATGTGGCGGTTGCCCTCGTCATCTTAAGCTTGGAGCATAGATTTCGACTCGAATATGTTCCTGCCCGAGTTAGTTTAGTGGCATTGGGTCAGAATACCGTCCACTCCAAGCACTTACTATCATCGACAACTCGGTAGTGTGCGATGTTGCCTCTCTCGATGGTTCGTCTATATGGATGGTCTGGGGCGTCGGAAATAGGCAAGCCTCGGTATTGGCTTCTTTAGTTGGGCGAAAACAGAGTTGCCTAGAGCGGGGGGTTTGTTCAAGGGTTTTCTCGTATTCTCGAGACGCTGTCTAGGATATGTTACATGGGCAGTTCATTATTGGAATAGCATGGTCAATAACGGAAACCGCCCAGAAAAAGTTGTCTTCATGTCGAACTCGAGGGTGTATGGTGTAGGTACAACATGGAGGTGCCGCGTTGAGATACCACCAGTACATATATGAAGGCCAAATAGCTCACCAAAGACTTCGATTAGGTTTCAGATATGATCAACGCTAGAACTCCGCTGCGTCAAAGTTACGGATCAGATCGTAGTAAAACCTCACAATGTCCAGGTGTGAATCTATCCTCACCCTCTCGTCAACCGTGTGGATATTCTCGGATCCACGCTGCCGAGACGGCGTCCATCGATAGATGTGTGGCGAAAGGTCTATATCTTTGTCAGCAGCTGATACACGGATGAAACCTGTATTTTCTTGACTTACTTAGATAGTGTCTGGTGTCGGTGTTGCCCGTCATCACCTCGCCCACCGGCACGACTTTTCCACCCTTGAAGGCAAAAGAATGCTGGATAGTCCCTGAGAAGACATCCCAAACTGGTCCGCTTGTCGGTGAAACAGGTGTTATGTCAAACTTGCCCGTCCCCTTGAGCACCAGATGACCTTCATAGTCTACGTCTGAAGCAGAAAGGTCCTCCACGCTGGAGGCCCCGTCGTCCTCGAAAGCTTCAACACTGAGGTTGTACTTTTGCACGACTGCGTCAATGTGCTTGACAAACCGCTGCTGCACCTTTTCCGCACTGTCCTGGGGGGCGATGCGATAGTTCACACCGAGAGTGACAACCTCGGGCATGGCGTTGATCTTTTGTCCCCCGCGGATCACATCGACCGCCTGCGTAGTCTGGATCAAGAAACGAGCCGTGGGGTTTACCCTGATCAGCTCAGCAGTGATCTCATCCAGATCCCCCTTCTTGAGTAAGTCGTAGAGCTTGGGCTCCGCATTGGGCGAGTGCCGCGCCAGACACACGAGGTGGTTGTACACTGGGCTGTCTTTGAGGACTTGAGGCTCAAACGGGTTGGCTTCGAGCGCGGAGACTATCTCGGCCATGATGCCGATGCTCGTGTGAGGAAGAGGAATAGAGCTGTGGCCGCCCTTTGCGTGAAGTTCGGCCCATATGTTGACATGGCCCTTCTCCATAACCGCCGGGAGCACGTAGAGCGTATCGTCGATGAGCTGGATGCCCGATCCGCCCTCATCTAGTATCAAGGCGAGACTGTCATTGCCGTACCGCTCAGTCAAGAAGTCGCCAATTTTGCTTGCTCCTTTGTATCCGGAGCACTCTTCGTCGAATCCAAAAGCAAGGATCAGAGTGCGCTTGGGCGTCCACTTCGCATCTGTGAGGAGGGCCTCGATGGCGGATAGAAGAGCTGTTAGACTGTTCTTGTCGTCAGAAGATCCACGGCCCCAGAGCCATTCGCCGTCAAAGTAGGCGTCAAAGGGAGGATGAGTCCATGTCGATGGGTCTGGGACTGGAACCACATCCTGATGAGCCGCAAGGAGATATGGCTTTAGAGACGAGTCGCTTCCAGCAAGTGTGTAGACGAGGCCAAACCTGTTGACCTTTTCCAGCGTCGCAATCTTGTGTCTTTTATATATTAGCCCCTGAATATTTTCAACAAGGGAATCATCACTTACACCGCTGGGTAAGTCTTGGCCAATACATCATGTACATCATAGAAGGGAGCCCATCGCTCGTCTTCATCGAAGCCGCCGAGGTCATCATAGCAGATCGACGGAACCCGCACAATTGCTTGATGACGCCTCACCTGTTTCATAAAAGCATCATGAGATGAGAACAAGCTATCAGCAGACGGAAGCCCATCGCCAGCGGGTCCGAGAACCGGAGGGAGGTCGCACTCAAATGCCGACCCGGGGCCAAGTGGCTTCTGCTTCTCGGCTCCGATCGGTGCCGAGACGAGTACGGAGGCACCAGCAACCGTGGCCAATAGAGCAAGCGGTATAAGCATCATTTTCAGAGACTTTAGAGGATTAGGTGTTATGAGAAGAAACCCGATTCTTCTCATCTATCACTCAAAGATAAGGAGACAATGTGGCCGGGCGGGGAATGAAGCCGATAACATAATCGACACTTAGCACGATATCGGGGCCGGGGCAGATGCGGCCGGATCTCTACCGTTTTTTACCCATTGTGGAAACCGTTTTACGAAAGGGGTCTCGGGGCGCAGATGTAGGGCCGTTGATAGATATATGCGAGCAAATCAGGGTGTTTAATACTCACAGCTAATACATCGGGTTAGTCTTAGCAGTCGCACACTAGATAAGAGGATAACCACTCTCTTTATTGACACAAAGCACAACTATGACAACTGTTCCCTGCGATTTGCGCATTCTGCCGCTCAAACTCGTATCGTTTTGTCTAGTTCTCAGCGATACAAAGGAAGATCATGGTACCCAAACACCAATACATAACCACTGATGTAGTAGCAAGCAAAGCCCATGCTCACATAGTAGTCACATCTTTCCCACCTGGTCCACAGCCAAACACCACTTGGGCCAACAGTCGAAGGCGCAGGACAATTTGCTCATCGTCGTTGTAATCTCGCGCGATGTCCTCCACGCTCTGCCAATAGCTGAGCTTGCACGTGTGCCCTCCATTAGGGATTGCGCAGTAAGCTTCACACTCCTCTCTCTTCTCGGCGTTCCACCAGGAAGGCAAGAAGCCCGCCGTGTCCTGGGCGATGTCGAGGTACCGCCTGAACCCGATGATGCTGGTCGCAAAGCGAACGAAATAGACATCTTCGTCGCTGACTTGGCGACACTCGGACATGTCGTTCATGCGGAGGCGGTAGGAGTCGATGAGGATGCGGTAGACCTCTTCCTTGGGACAGTCGTGAAACCAGGTCACATCAATGATCCTGAGCGTAGTGTCTGGGGATGGAGGCTGTCTCTGATGCTCCGTAGGGCGATGCTGTGAGCTGGATGCCCCTGCTGCGACGGCGTCTTGAAGGAGCTTGCACACCTTGCCGTGAGCCTTCTTGTCGGCGCGGCGGCAGTTTCGGGAGCAGTACGGCGTGCGGCAGCCCTCTGGACATCCCTGCTGGGAGATTTTGGCATCAAAGCGCCTGTGGCATCTTATGCAAGCAGTAGACATAACGATGGCGGTGATCGTACACAAGACCGGGTATGTAGGAGGGTTATCGTTGAAGTGCGTCGAGTGAGATATTGTTGAGTTTAGATGGGGGAGCCGTTGAGGTTGATGGGATGTGGTTGTTGAATGAAGAAGTCAAGGGGGAAAGGGCTCAATTTATGATGCTTGATAACTATAGTGAATGAAGAAGAGATAAGTAATACAAGTAGGTGGTGAATGAAATGCAACTCCTTTCAGCAAATTCACCGTCAAATCTTTCATGCATCCGCCTCAAAGACCCCTTGCTCATCCTCACTGTCTTGAAAGCGGCCGATCTCGTCCAACCTCGCCCCAAGCCAAGCTCCGAAAGCTGCAAACTGAGGAACATCGCTCCACTGGCTGCAAAACCCCTTGAGCGCTGAAGTGTGTTCTGCGATCCAGGACCTCTGTCGCGGGACGTCTAGCTCCGTGCTGGGAACACAAGTTAGTGCCCACGACAGCTTGGACAGGCAAACGGGGCAGAGATACAAGGGATTGCTGACATCCTGCCTCATGGTGTCGCAAGCCTGCATCAAACACGCATAGTATATGCAATGCTCCACTGCAAAGCAGCGCATCAGGTGGTGGGAAGCTGAAAAGCACACGCGGGAGAGCCAGTTGTTGGCCAGCTGCGACGTTGTCTGAGGCTCGGGGACCTCTCTAAAGGCCCGGGTGGCAGCAGAGAGTGCAGAGGTTGTATGGCTGGAGGACACGGTGAACTGCCTAGGACCATCGTTGTCGACTTTACATAGCATGTTGGCGTAGGTCTTGCAGTGAGAAGCAGGCCACATGTGATCTCGCCAGAACTCGGAACGGGCATCCAACGCTGGGTTGTGGCGGAATGGGGACATGATGGCGACCCGACGCTCCGGGTATGACTGCCCGGCCAAGAAGTGGTTATCAGCGTCGTATAGATCAAAGTCGACGAGCATGATTATGGCGTAAACGTTTTCGGCCTTGTTGACGAGGGCCTCTGCTATGTCGTCTACGTTCAGCTGCATCCTCGAGCAGTCATGGAAGCCTTGGCGATACCTGACGGGGAAGAGGCCGCCGTCCTTGCCGGGGTTCTTCAAGCCAATGTAGCGCTGGGTAGGGTTCATCGACTTGGGGTTTTTGTTGGCATCCCAGCGTTGCCATTTGCGTTTCGTGGGTATCGACCTCACGTCCATGGTGAGGAAGAAGGCCCTGAGATAATCGACAAGGTCCGGCATGTGGGCGGTAGACGAATTCCACGTGGGAAGTTGGGGATCCAGTTCATCCTCTGGGAGGACAGGCTGATGCCAGTCCTTCATCAAGTCTCGAACGTCCCTGGACATGAGCGGCGGCTCCATGACATAGATGATCCTGTTGTCGCCTGTGACCGGAGTCCTGCCCCTGGTTCCATGCCACATCTTGAAGCTTCTCGGTTTGTAATGTGGGTCATCGGTGATTGTGTCGCCGGGCAGCCCCAGAGGACCAGGAAACGTCAAATCGTTGCTCATGATCTCTTTGTGGGTTGAGATGGGGGCGCCTGGTTGTGTCCCGGAGAGCGTGACTGCGGCGAGGCGTTTGCTCAAGTCTGGTCTCTTGAAGCCAGCCTCTTCGGCAGCTGGGGTGCAGTCGATGTACAATTCATCGTGCTGACAGTCGTCTTCAGGTTCCATTCTCGGCGAGCCTGATTACTCGAGGACAGTTGAGAGTTGGGCTCTGAGCCAAAGTCGACAAAGGAATGGGTTAGTCAAAGCCTTCAGCCGCGGCGCTACATGTTACTTATACTCCCCAACCCCCGTCTCTCTTCCACAGTGCAAAATGCATTTTCAACTGGATTTGTTTGATCATGGGTAATGCAGAGATAAGCCATAGCGGGTAGTTGCTTTTGGGAGCTAGGAGACAAACGGACCCTAAGCGGGCGCCTCAGGCTGTGGCAGGGGTCATGTTGTTTGTTGTTGGTTCCATTGTATCTGTGCAAACATGAACAACTGCAGGGGATAGGCGTTCTGTTATTGATTGGTTTGGGGCTACAGTGTACAGTGCAGGTTTCAGTGTAATCTATCGCATGCAGGTTGCAGGGTTTAGAAATGCCGGGCTGTCTACTGCAAGCCTTACGAGAGGGAGACATTGCAGATGCTTTGAAGATATCTCTGATCGACCGATAATTGAGACTGGTAGAAAGCAGCAGAGTGGCAAGAGACGCTGCAGGGCCCGGTTAATTCACATCAATCTCAGCTCTCGAGAGCTACAGTCTGCGGGTGTATGCCATGTAGTGGGGAGTAAACCTCTGGAATAGCCTCATATTCGACAGCCTATAAACCTTTCAACCTACAGCCCATCGTAGATAACCCTTCATATGCTGGATGCAACTTAAACCCAGCTCTGGGTTTCCACCGTTAGTGTGGGGTCTTATGGTCGCTCTCTTCTCGGAACAGAGATGCTTCTTGTTCTCATCTGATCTCATCAAAGTTGATCCTATACCCAAGTCTCCAAGATAGCATCGAATGTTTCGTAGACACGAGAAATACTGGTATCAAGTCTCTAGGAGAAGAATATTGCCCTGTTACATATTCTCATTAATCTCCAACCGCACTCTACACTTCAGAAAATAGACATTCTCTGCCTAGATGCTGCTCGCGAGTCTATTCAGAGAGTTTTGCAGGTTGCTCGAGCCGGCAACTTCAGTCGCTGTACGTGTCTGTGATCTATCTCCGTGTCTTCAGATTGCTGAAAGTCTCTTTTTTATCTGGTATATAATCGATCGTAATGTCCCCCAGGAACCTGTTCAGCCATTGTTTCTCCCACCCCTGTTTTGTGACTGCCAGTGTTCGCCAGCTGCAGCACCCACTCGCCTTGTTCTCGCGTTTTTCTCACATTCAGCACCAAAACACAGCAGAAGCATCGCTCTATTGTTCAAGCTTCCTCATTCACTTGTTCCATCTTCTTGAAGCCTCTTCTTCTGCGAACCCCATCGCCATCTCAGACTCACCCATCACAATCTCTGATACTCACACATCACCATCTCAAACACTCATCACGAACCCCCATCTTCTACATTCATCTTTCACGATGCTATCATTTGCACTGTTCCCCCCCGAGCTCCAGAGAGCCATCCTCAATAACGTCGTGGAATCATCAGAAAGCCTGGCGTCGTATGCTTGCGTGAACCAAGAATGGCGATCATTCATCGAGGCAAAGACATTCCGCAACCTGATCATCCACCAGGACGACATCGCAGTCTTTGGAGAGACCGTCACAGAAGCTAGAAGGCCACATGTCAAGCATCTCTGGCTTCGAATCCTATTACCCGAGTACCCCTATCCCGTGTTCAAGGAGGAAGAGACCAGCGCCGTAAGGTGGCAGGCCGACCGCACCTTTACAACATCCGTATTCACCCTCTGGGACATCCTCGCGGAATGGGATACGCAAGGCCACGGCAAAAGCCCAGCCCTCACTCTCGAGATCAGTGCCCACTCTCCAAGTGATACGGGCGATTACGGAGGGGGGCATATCTTTCAGGAGGATGTCGAGCATTACCGGAAATACCTGGCAACTAATTCGACAGAGCCATATATTACATCCAGAGACGTTCACAGCTCATACATAAAACTCCATGAGAGTCTGGGAATGACCGGTAACACCTTTGTCACGCAGATCCGTGACCAGTGGTGGGCGCGGACAGTAAACGACCTACTCGGATGGAAGCCTATCGTTTTCAACCACCACCAAGAGGAGAGCTTCGACTACCTCGACGACGACAAAATCCCAATCTTGCCTCAAGTCCCCGTCATCACAGGCTTCCTCGTGCGAAGACAGCAGTTCCGCGAGATCTACCCCGAGGTCTTTGGCGAGATGATCTCGAGTATGCCGCGCCTCGAAGACGTCAACGTTGAACGTTGGCGATGCGCCGAGTCGCGGGACGAGAAGAGCTGGTGCCAGGCTGCAAAAGTCAACTTCTGCATGGAGCTACCGCCTTCTGTAAACAGATTGTCACTATACGCAGACACAAGCGACATCTTCCATCAGTGGACGCCCAGCCATGTCAACACGATCGCCCTGGCAAAGTCCTTGAGGCTATACGGCAAACACCTCGAACATATATCCGTATCGTTCCTTATCGACGCCAAACACTTCTTCGAGCCCTTCTGGGGTGCCGACTCCGACCGCACAACCAAGGATCTCCCTGACTGGGTGCACCTCAAGACCTTGTCCCTCACATCCAGCATTCTCGCATCAGACTCGCCAGAGGACATCAACGAACTCCTCTGCGCCGCAGCCCGTGCGGTCAGGAAGATGCCCAGTCTGCAGACGCTCGAGCTTTGGAACGGACAGGCAGGCCAAGCCTGTGTATTCCGGTACCGCGTCGTAGATACGGTCACGGAGATCGTATGGCGCGGTACTAATGTGACCACGATGAATACGGCGGCTAAAAATGCCTGGACCGAGACGTCATTGATACACGGTCGAAGTGATCTGAGGTCGGAAGAGTCCACACTGGACCCCGACAAGATCACTTCGGCCGGTTCTGCACTGTCCCAGTTGGTGCTGGGGGACAAAATCCTGCATCCGGTCTCAAGATACAGGATGACTAGCACATGTATCGGTCGAGTAAATTGGGAATGAATTAAAGACGTCAATGGGCAGACGCGAGAATTGGATGGACCCGCTTTGGGACGACAATGTCGATTTAGTATTGATACTCAGCACAAGAAGAATTGAAGCAGCATGATGAAATACAATAATGATTCAACTAAAAGCAATTACAGTTGGGAAAGCCAAGAGCTACCTGATAATTATACAATGAAACAGAACAAAAGACGCAACGCCTTCCTGATGCATTTGGACTCGCCTTTCGTATTTTAGACAAACTCCGCCCTGGAATCTCCTCCAGAGTGCGAAGCGTCACTGCGTCTAGGCTTCTCGTGGGAGCCGTCGGCAACGCTAATGCGCCGGAAGTAAGACTCATCTCGCTCTTTACGGTTGATGTAGCCCGGAGGCACCCACTTGGTGCTGGTCCGAGGCGTAAGGTTGTCCTGGCGGTACATGAGGTCGACGTTCTCCAGACTGAGCATGCGCGATTCGTAGAGGAAGAACCACACTATGATTGCAGCGGCCAAGTTGGTTCCGCAGAAGACGAATCCATAGGAATATCCAATTCCAGCGTCGGCAAGAGGAGTCAGGAAACTGACCATAACTAGATGTACTGGTTAGTACAAAGACAAGCACGAAGACAATGGGGGAACTTACAGTTGCCAAGCCAGTTACTGGCAGTAGCAAGAGAAGCTTGCTTGGCACGGGTGCGAAGGGGGAAGCTCTCGCCGATGACGACCCAAGCAAGGGGTCCCCAAGTACCGGCAAATGAGGCAATAAACATGCATGCTGAGACGATCAGGACGATGCCCACGGCCTTGCTACTGGCGGGGTCAATAGCCGTTCCAACGCTGGCAAAGACAAGAAGCCAGGCAGACTGCCAAAGAGCACCGAGGAAAAGAGGCCAGCGACGTCCGTACTTCTCGACCACATAGAGTCCGTAGAAAGTCATGACGACGTTGACAGCGCCTAGAATGAGCTGGACCAGGATAGGATCGTCGACGCCAGCAGATTCGAAGATGTTTGCTCCATAGTAGAAAAAGTAGTTGATACCGGACCACTGCTGCAGGAAATGGATGGCGATACCCAGAAAGGTGCGGTAGACAAGTTTGGGGATATCGGCGTTGGGCTTGAAACATTCGAGCCAGCCACCCTGGCCGACCTGGCTCTCCTTGTCGAGAATCGCCTTCATCTCGTTAAGATCGTCCTCGACAAGTTTGTTGTCCGGGTCGTCCTTTAATCCACGGAGGCGAGCCATGGAAGATCGAGCGGATTTCCAGTCGCCCCGAGACGCAAGCCATCTAGGGGACTCGGGGACGCACAGTATGCCCAACCCGAGAGGCAGCGAGAAGCCGATACCGAGACCGATAACTATTCGCCACGAGGCATCTGTCTCCTGGATGTTTCGAACGCCATAGTTGATGAGGTTGGCGACAAGGATACCGAAAGTGATCATAAGCTGGTATGAGGCGACGACGGCACCTCGGATCTCGCGAGGGCTGCACTCGGACTGATACATGGGGACTCCGATAGAGAGGTTGCCGACGCCAAGACCGGCGACAAATCGACCCATCATCATATGAACCCAGGAGTTCATCGCCGTAATCTGAATGACATTACCAATGATGAAGACCATAACTCCAAAAGTCAAGCTCCTTCGTCTGCCCCACCAGTCGGCGGTGCTGCAAAATGTGTAAGCTAAAGAGCGCAGATGACAGAAACTGCAGAACGTACTATGCGCCGGAAAGGGCACCGATTAGAGATCCTATGCTCATAAGAGAGACGACGAGGGACTTGATGATAGGCTCCCATTCCGGGTTTCCTTGGCTATCGGTTTGGGCGAATCGTTCAAGGAAGTCGGTGAAGGTCAGCATACTAGAGATCTGACCAGTATCGTAACCGAAGAGGAAGCCTCCGATGGACGTGATGACGCCCAAAAGGATGGCCTCTGCACCGCAGTCGGCGCCATTGACCTTGATGGATCTGGACGAGACGACGTTAGTTATGCCCGGAACAGAGGCCGGAGATGGCAAGGACCTACAGTTTGCCCAGCATTGTAGCCAATGTGTCTCGGAACAATGTCTGAGAGGTAAAAGCAGAATAAAGCTAGAGGATATCTGGTTCCGAACTCTTAGGATAAGGGCGGGAGAGCGGGTCTTATATCCCCCAAGAGAATATCTGGGGATGCAAAGCATGAAAGCGGAGAATCGTATCACAGAACATGGGGCACAACGTCTTGGTCGGCGAGCCCGATCAGCGGCTGCCGTAACAGCAACTGCTGAAACTTGGCAGTCGTCATGGAGAAGGCATCGCAGTCAAGCAGGGCCATCGCCGGGCGTCGGGTGTCAGGTGCAGATCCCGGGGGCCAACGTCGCTGCAACAAGGAGAGAGCGGAACGGAGGCCCAAGTTAGTCTCTAACGGAGACGAGAAAGGGCCGATGTCAGTGGCGCTCGAAGAGCTTGGAGGACGAACCGGTTCTGGGGGTTCCCCAGCGCCGCCCCATCACCACCAGGACCCGGGAACGCGTGCTTGAAGGCAGGCGGTCCCTCGACGACAGGGGTACAGTTTCTCGAAGGTTGATGCGGGTTGCGTCGCCCTTTGGCTGGGGTTTCTGGGGCTGGTGGTGTTGTGGAGGATCCTCTTGGTGCTGGAGGGTGAGGTGCCGTCGGCCATGATGTCATGTTAAGCTTAAAGTAAGCCTCCGCTCGTCATGCTAGCGGCTGAGATTCTTTCCCATTTGCTAATGACGGCATCGCTTCGGTGCCATTTCCGCACAAGCCATGTCGATCGGAAACAAGAAACTGTCTAGAATGCGAGAATGCTACAGTAGAATGCTTCTTTGGAGAGTCACGATAGCCCACAAATTCCACAACGGGTTGCCATGCGTCGATGCTGCTGCGTGAGCAACGGTGAGAAAAACTTGGGGAATCTGGGGAATTGTTGCTTTTGGCTTTTGGCTTTTGGCTTTTGGCTTTTGGCTTTTGGCTTTCCAGCGCCATGCCTTGGCTCGTTTGCAGACGAATCCCACGCCCATAGCCCATGCTATTTGTCTCGGCATTACCAGTGGATTACGGGGGGACAGCTTCTTGGCTGGCTGCAGGCGCCCAGTTGGATCGATCATCAACGCGCTGTGACGCGACAAGGTCTGAGACAGCAGCAGATCGTCCCTCCCTCGCAGTGTCCGTGTGCCTCGCTGCAACGGCCGTCAGGAGAACAATCCGATGGACTGCGTTAATTAATCCGATCGCCCGGGAGAAACAATGGCGCGTATCCCGAGATGGTGAAGAGGAACCTCATAGGATCTGCGTCACATCGGAAGCTCCAACGGCCCACCCGGCGCCGTGGAGAGCCGGCCATTACTCGGGGCATTATGCTGGTCGCTGGAGAACGGAGCTCCTCCGGGCACAAGAGACGGCCCGTTTGCAGATTCTTGAATATCCGCATGCCCCTATTTTCATCTTCCCCGGGCGAATCGAGGCGACCGCGGAGGCTGTGGTTGGCGATGGCCTCAGTTTGCTGTGGACAGCCAGGCACTGCGCCCACCCCGGAACTCGTCCACGCAGCTCTAGAGTGAGGCAATCCGGGAATATCTGGGGACTCCGTGATTCCTCCTCATCCAGCACAGAAAGGCGGAGATTAAAGTTATGAAACCACAGTTGGCCTGCCGGTGCTCGTAAACGGGCCCCTATAGGCGGCCGTAATTCGGGGCCTCAGAAATTGTTCGTGACTTCAAGGCATAGCATATCTTGGCTTCGTAGGAACATCTCCTGCATTTCCACTTCACCATGCCAGGATGTGAAATCTTGGAAGGTCATGTGTTCGTGTCGAAACTTCGATTGTTGTCAAACGGTGGATCATAGACCCCGTGCTTTATCAGGAGATGTATTCAAGTCTTTGATCAGCATTGGCAGCGGGAAGTAGCGGGTCAAGTACGGCAGTGCCTTGGATGGACCAAGGACAACGGGTCTTGCACATATATTCTATTCCGATGTCAGCCGGGCTATGTTACTTCCTGTCCTACCTACTCAAACACAACCCGTCAACCGTGACTCGAGTTTACATTTCCCGAAGCCGCTTTATCGTGAGAGATGACTTCAGCTCCGGTCAAGTGTCAGCCAGGCTGAGAGCTTTCCCAAGAGCGTAGAGAACAGCTGATTGATCTCCCAGGCCCCGTCGTCTCTGATGGCCCACCTATCGCGACATCCTGCTATTCTTAAATCATCGGAGATTTATCGATGCAACTCTGTTAACATTCAGCCACGCCAGCATATCCGAGAGAACGGACGCTAGCGAAGCCCCATAGAGTCCGCTTGTCGATGGCTTGAAGCCTAGTCAGCGGCAAGTGCACGGGAGAAGGAGTCCAAAATAACATACACAACTATATCCGTCCTTTCAACAAGGTGTTCGTTCAGATCGCTTCAAGTGTCATTTTGCGCTTCCCCTCAACTGTTCGGATTATTTCCTTTCCGTCTACCGAATGGAGGCTAAGAAAGACGCTACCAAGGTGCATCTCCGCCGGTCTTAACAGATACACGATTGACCAACAGGATGTTTTCGATCCTAGAGCTTGGGAATTATTCTCGTCCTCGAATATGTGGGCCTTGCGTTTATACTTGAATGATTGCTGCGATGAATTACTAGACCTAGACCATGCCATTGACCTCATAGTCCCAAGAACTCCAATTCCCCTCGATTACCTTCCTGATAGTGCAATCAAAGGTTCCCTATTTTAGCTCCCGCTCCGGCAGGGAGCAACTCGGCAGTTGCTGGCCAGCTCCCTTGCTTTAAGGTTTCTTCGATTCTCAAACATCTATGGAATGACAAATCTCGTGAGGGGCGTTAATCAAACGTTTGCCTCATTCTCCCAGCTGCCCCCAAGGCTAACATTACTTTACTCGCCGAGCTCCATCGCGTTGTCAGCCATCATGGTCTTCGAATGCGGCACTTGCGACAGGCAGTTCCTCGCAGGCTGGCGGGCTCGCGACCAGCATTGTCAAGCGACGGGGCACACGCCTCCGCGGTTTGAGTGCGATGTGTGTGATGAGTATTTCTGTGATGATGAGGATCGCGTCAATCACATGTACTACAACGACCATTGGGCCGAGGATGCTCTTGAATGCGCCGTCTGTCCCTTGAAATATCGAGGGTCCGCATTACGCGAACATGAAGCTCAAGCTCACCTCTTCTGCTCCGAGTGTGACCGTTACTTTCAGAACCACAACAACATCCAGCAGGTGAGATGGGAATACTAGCGACGTTGCAGAGCACTGTCTCTAACCTCTTCAGCACTTCAAGTCTTCCCGCCATCGCACGTCCGACTTGAGTTGCCCCTTTTGCAACAAAGCCTGTAACACGGCAACAGGCTTGGTCCATCGTCTCGAGCGGGGCGCATGTCCCAATGCTCCTTTGAACCGAGATGTACTGTATCGAGCCATCCGAGAACGCGATCCCAATGGCCTCATCTCCAATAGATCTCTTGAGTGGTACGGCGAGAGGTCTTTTGAAATTGACCCAAAGGACGCGTGGAACTCGCAAAGTCTAGCATTCGAGTGCTACCTGTGCCATCAACTCTTCAACAGTCACCACGGTTTGAAACAGCATCTTGAATCACCAAAACACCAGCAGAAGCTCTATCATTGTCCAAATCAATCTTGTCGCAAGGAGTCTGCCACTCTGGCTGCCATGATCAACCACCTCGAGAGCGAGACTTGCAGCTTCATGCGGTTCCAACAGGTTCAGAACAACATCAAGAATATCGTGGCTTCCAACCGAATAATCACGTTTCCATCACGCGTTTGAGGACTCGAATAATTATGGACAACGGTCTAGTGTGGCAAATTGATGATGCCGTACCAGTTGGGCAAATTTTGCTAGATTCTGGATGTACTGAATTACCTAGGTACCTATAACATTGACTTGACCTGATCTCCCTTTAGACTGCTCAATGGTCCCGGCCTGTGACGCAATGGGAATACCTGATGAATGTCTTTTAATACCAGTAATACAAATGAAAGGATCCGTTGTCAACATTTGCAGCTTGGTATTGACCCTGGGGTTTGATGCAGGGTTTGATGCAACTGATATAATCTACTCGATGCCAAAAGCACTTGACTTTCACTTCACTTGGTACTATGGAAGTTCGTCCTTTGGTTGGCTCCTTCCTTCTCACCTCGACATCCTTTTTACCTCGACAAGCAGCACCAGTCTGTCACGTGCCCCCTCTCCCTCGACTCCTACCTGACAGACTTCAGGGAATCTTCTTCCTCTTCCATCGTCGTTTGCACCCAGGTTCATAATCATCGTCCAAGCATTCGCCCTCTGTCGGTAGCTTGTCTGCGTCGCAACATGGTCTTCCTATGTGGAACCTGCTAGAGGCAGTTTCCTTCCGGCAATGGAGCTCGAGACCGGCACTGTGATGCGACGGGACACGAGCCCCCCGAGTTCGAGTGTGGGCTGTGCGGTCGATACTTTGATGACGGAGAAGACTGCCAAGAACATGAGATCAACAACCATCTCTACTGCTCGGACTGTGATCGAGAGTTCTCCAACTGGAACAACATCCAGCAGGTCTGCTCTTCCCGCGAATCTCCTGTATAACTCCGAGTCTAATATCACCAGCACCTTAACTCATCGCGACATCGCCAGTGGAGCGGCCAGCTAGACGTCCAGAGGGGCGTGGTCTGTCCCTTCTGCAGAGCAAAGTACGGAGCCGCCAGTGGTCTGACGCATCATCTCGAACGCGGCTGTTGTCCCCGGGCCCCCCTCGACCGGGATACACTATACAAGGAGATCAGACGCTGCGACCCCAACGGTGTCATCTCCAACAGGTTTCTCGAGTGGAATGGTACAATATCCTATGAAGCGACAGAACTTGCGTGGAACCGCCGCTACCAACAGTACGAGTGCTATCTCTGCCACACTCTGTTCAAGCATTTGTCAGGTCTCAATCAGCACCTTGAATCGCCGAGACATCAGCAGAAGCTATACCACTGCCCGAACCGGGCTTGTTTCAAAGAGTTTACGACTTTGGCTGGCTTAATCAACCACCTCGAGAGCGAATCATGCAGTTTTATGCGGTTCGAGGCTGTACAAAATGGGGTTCGCGGACTGGTCTCTTCAAATAGGTTGATCGGCTTCTCGTAGCATTTGCGGGGGATACGCCGGCCTGCAAACACAAGATGGAGGGCCTAGAAGGGGACAAAGCATGGCAGCTGCGGTGCCTCCAAGAGTTTTGGAAGTTTAGTGAAGGAAAAGGCGTCGGGATTATCTTTACACAATTGTGTTAGAAAGATCATGATATATTAGCCGAGGTGTATTATCACAGAGCATAAATTGTCTCAAATTGCCCGGTCAATCAGATATCTTGGCTCATGCATGACACTAGAGTCATGAAATTCTACAGCTTGCCATTCGGAATGGATCATTATGAAAGAAGAACAATAGTCACCCTGATCTGACTCAATGGTGGCTGACTCGATGGCGGCTGACCCGCCTGGTGAGCAAATACCGACATCCAATATGGATGTATACATCCCCGAGTTCCTTGCCTTCCATTGCTAGTCTCGCCTCCAAGTTGCGCTCATCACGAACCAAAGAGGTTTAACTTTGGTGCCGGTACTTCGGCAGACGATCCTACTTGTCTAGTGCCCGCACGCCACAACTGAATGGACACGAGGGTCTACTACAGTACTGCAGAAGTGTGGGATAATATCCATGAAGCCGAGTATTTCAGAGAGTGGCCGGCTTGGTTCCGGCGGGTACTTGGGCGATCAACGTTGATCACTGGGAGCTAGTTTAAATGATTAAATTAGGCCGCAACGCTTGTGATTGTTTCAAACACTTTAATTAAGCATACTTGTTCACCATCTTAAGGATAGCCTCCTCTGTCTCCTTTGGGTTAGTGGCACTCAAGTAATGGCCGCCTCCCTCGAGAAAGTCGACTGTGGCCTCGGGGCTGGAGGTGAACAGCTTGATTTGCTCGGCAGGGATGCTGCTTCCAAACACGGGATCTTGAGAGCTCTAAAGAAGAGTATCAGCAAAGGTCGTAACAAATGAAGCCGGTTCACTTACGTGGAGCCAGTATACCGGGCACTTGACATCCCGGAGACGAAGCAGCAGGCCATCGCGCTCCAGCAGATTAGCGAGAGCCATGCGAAGCTTTCTCCGGCCCTCGTCACCACGGTAGACCTGCTTGAGGGTCTCATCCCAGAAGGAGAGCATTTCAGGGGTAGCAGCGAAGGCGAAGCCCAAGGATGCGACAAGACCGCGCCAGACATCGTCAACGACAAAGTCCGGGGTGGGCGCTGGGCTGCACCACGACTCGAAGAACGGGGCCAGCTGGGTCTTGGGATCCCAGCAACCCTTCTCGCGAGACTCGGCAGACTCGTAGTCCATGGAACTGCCAAGGGGCAGCACGCCAAGAATCTGGTTGTCAAAGGTGAGCCGAGTGCATGTGCTAGTAAGGCAAGGTCGGGTAGCAAGAGTTGCCGTTCCGAGAGGTCCGAGGACGTACCTTTTCAGGGGCCAGGAGAGCCATTCGCATGACCACCCATCCTCCCTGGCTGGTGCCCAGGGCAAAGGCCTTGTCGACGCCGAGAACCTCCATGACCTGGAGGTTCATGGTGGCCGTGTCCCAGTAGGTAAAGTGCTCGGAAACACAGCTGGTGGCGCCGTGGCCCAGAGGCTCGATGGCGAGCAGGTTGACGGCATCAGTCAGGGTCTTGCTGTTGAACTGGGGCTCAAACAGTGAAGATGTGGTGCACATGGAGTTGACGAGGACGACGGTGGGCTTGCTGGGGTTGATGCGACTGCCCGAGATGCGGTAGCCCGCAGAGATGCCGCCGAGGTGGGGAACGTTGATGGTGGTCTTGGCTGCCATGGTGAAGAAGGTGTCTGCAGTGTTAGGCTAGAGGGCGGAATATCTCCTTTTGAGTACGTGGAAGTTGATTGATCAAGAAGGAAAAGGAAAGGAACCTTCTCACGGGGCTAGGCCTACTATGTACCGCATCAATCCACTAGGACGTGCGTTTGGGCCACAGTGACGATCAGGGGCTACGATAGCCTCGCCGCAGTCTCAGTTGTCACCGCAGCTCCAATCTACAAGTGGACATCAGCTCCGAAGGGACCAGTACCGTTCCGGCTCGGAAGAGGCGGCGGCGAAGAGACGGACTGGTGGGTGCTACGGAATACCTTGACGGGGTATGACTGAAGCCGTTGAACGGGCCGGACCGTTGGAGGTTGGAGGCTAGAAGGTTATTCGGCTGCCAACTCTTTTCAAACTACGAAAGAATGTCCTTTATAACTCTTTAATTCAAGTAGTGTTCAACTCAGTCTTGTTTGTTTCAAGGTTTGGCTCGAACCCACCCAGCCGAGGACCGAGGCATCCCCACCACCACGAAGGATCCGGGAGTCAAGATCGGTCCAAGCGTCCTTGCTAAGAGTTCTTACCGATGAAATCGGCGCCGGGAATTGCAGGGTTCATTTGATACAAGATCCTTGTCTGCCCGAGACCTAGTTTAGTAGGTGACAGTCAAGAATAATGGTGCGAGTCGCTTACAAGACGTATTAGTTGCTTTGTATAGGCAAGACTAATAAGGAATCGGGAGTTTTTGAAATGCTCCCGGGACTTCAAGAATGCGCAGTGGCCCACTTGAAAGATTGGACAAGATGTTTTCAGACTTCTTGAACGGAACTTGTCCTTTGTTGCTTTGAACTGTGGCAGTGACCGACATGGCTTCCTCTGAGTCCCAACTCCCAGGCCTGCCGGGCTTTGATGCCGAAAACATACAGCCATGGACTGTCGAGGTTGTCGTCTGCATGACAATCTTGGCTTTGTCTTCTGTCGGTCTTCGACTGTATAGTCGACACCTCAAAGCCCAGACACTATGGTGGGATGACTACATCATCATCTTTTCAATGGTAAGGCCCAGCCAGCATAGTCACCTCGACTCATGGTCCTGTGGCTTTCCTCGATGCTAACAGATCTTGACGCTGCAGGTCTGGAACCTACTCGTCGTCGGCTTCATCTTTGCCATGCATGCGTGCGGTATGGGCCTCCACGCCGACAAGGTCGAGCCGGCCAATATCGTCATGATGGCAAAGTGGCTCGTCGTCGCAGAGGTGCTCTACGCCTGGAATCTTGGCTGGACCAAGCTGAGCCTGCTGGTCATGTACTACCGCATCTTCCGCGTGCCGTACTTTAAGAAGATGGCCTGGGTCGTCGGCACTTTCGTCTTTGCCTGGGTCATCTGCATCACCTTCCTCTTCATCTTCATCTGTGTCCCCGTCGAGAAGCTCTGGTACCCCGACGTGCCCGGCCACTGCATCAACCAAGTTGGTACTTGGATCGCGAACGCGGCATCAACCATCTTTACCGACGTGGTCATCCTCATGTTGCCTCTTCCACCGATATGGAAGCTTCAGTTGGGCAAGTCGGAAAAGATTGGTCTGTCTGCAGCTTTTGCACTCGGATTCTTTGTCGTCTTTGCCTCTGCGTACCGAACCAGCGTCCTCTTTACCTATGCCGTCACCGATCCTACATACACGCTCGCCCCGACGGTTGGATGGACCGAGATTGAGATGTCGGCAGGCATCGTCTCGGCGAATCTTCCGACCATGCTGCCTGTCTTGAGAATTATTGCGCGGTTCACCGGACTGCACAGCCTGGCGGAGACGGTTCGCGGCACAACGTTGCGCTCCAAGGGGGAGAGGTCTGCCCAGGGGCTCGCCTCGCGAGAGGATACCAATGCTGGGAGAATATCCGATTCAAGCACCGGCTCGAGGGGGAACACCTTCTACAGACTTCCCGACGAGACCGACTCTGATGGCTTGGTCAAGGGGGCAGCTTACAGAGATCCATCATTGCCGGTGGATGCGAAGCTCCGGCCGGATATGAAAGGCCATGAGCTAACAGTACAGACCTACAGGTCGACTGCGGAAAGGGGATACGATAGCGGCAACGACATGCTCTTGCAGGGGATCCGGGTGCATACCAAGTTTGAGCAGACGACGACGCGAAACAATGAGCGGTGAGTCCTGCTTTGTTGGTTCAAAGACGATGATGCTGGATATTGGATATTGATGGCCGACACAGTCGGAGCGCTTTGCCTATTTGACCGGGAATGGCGCGTCTGTTGCTGCTGCTTGGAGTGCCGATAAAAGTTTTGACCTTATACCCGTTGTAATTCTTTGCAAGAGCGCTCGAATATGTAGGACTTTTGATTTATTAGTTCAATGATTAGACGAAGGTCAATTTGAAACGCCCTCCGCCCAGAGGAGTTTTGTCAAGGTCTTTTGAGATACCAAACCCAGAGAGCCATATGTTGATGCACATCATTATGAATCATAAAATACACCCATATCAGCGACGCATTTCAACACATCACGATTCTATTGAAATGGATCAAAGATGTTGTTGAGTGCTTGGATCCGTAAAGCCCCGGCCATGGCCAGTTTCGCTGTAGGGTAAACGCGCTACTCACTCCACGTGATCAGGCAGCGCTTTAGGCCTGGTTACCGCTCTTTGTGCCACGATTTGATAGGAGCCCCTGGCCAGATCGCGTCGGCTTTTTTGTTTGCTGTACATTCCTTTCAAGCTGCCAGAAGCTGTTACACTTCTCCTTGTGCTCTTCATTCTACAGCTGCTCAATGGGCCCCTAGAGAAGCTCCCGATTGGCCACCTCCTCCACTACCACCTCTGGCCTTTGTTCAGCGCATTCTCCTCCACCGACACGTCACGATAGGAGCTCTCCCACCAAAACTCCCCGCCCCTCCCCCGCCGATTTATCGCAGAACCGATCTCGCACGCTCCTTTTCTACTCCCGACCTCCGCAAAAGATACTAGGTTCCTGGGAGACGAGTGCTCTTCCGAGCACGACGATACACCGCAATCATGAGCCGGACTTTGACGAGCCGGCAGGCTGAAGAGCTGTTCGTACAGGGAGCTCCCGGAGCCTGTGATTGCCCATCTGACGATGCTCCAGGCATAAATCTATTATCGCATACCTCGCCGCCAACAACTTCCAGGACAGCGTCACCGCCCTGAGGACGGAGCTCAACCTCGGAGAAGATACATTTGATCCCACCACAGCCAAGAAATACGAAACGTTGCTGGAGAAGAAGTGGACGAGTGTTGTGCGGCTGCAAAAGAAGGTAGGAGGTTGACGTGCCTTGCGCCTCGTCGCATTTGGGATTGGCTAATGGACCAACTCCCGCAGATTATGGACCTAGAAGCACGGAACGAAGCTCTCCAGACAGAAGTCGATAGCGCCACGCCAACCTCCCTCTCCAACCGCAAGCAAGATCCCGCCTCATGGCTACCGGCCGGCCCTCCTCGACACGTCCTAAAATCGCACCGAACATCCATCAACTGTGTCGCATTCCACCCCATCTTCTCCTCTATTGCGTCGGGAGACGAAGACGCAACCATCAAGATCTGGGACTGGGAGTTTGGCGAGATCGAAAGGACAGTGAAGGGCCATACAAAAGCCGTTCTCGATCTCGACTATGGTGGTCCCAAGGGCCACACGCTGCTCGCCTCGTGCAGTTCCGATCTGACCATCAAGCTATGGGACCCCTCGGACGAGTACAAGAACATTCGGACGCTGCCGGGCCACGACCATAGCGTGAGCGCTGTTCGATTTATACCCTCAGGGGCTCCCGAGGCACCCCTGTCTGGCAACCTACTCGCGAGCGCTAGTCGAGATGTTACAGTGAGGATATGGGACGTCACTACAGGGTACTGCGTCAAGACGATACGAGGACACGCCGACTGGATCCGCGATGTGAGCCCTTCTCTGGATGGAAAATACCTCTTGTCCACAGGCAACGACCGAACTTTGAGGTTATGGGATATCTCCATGTCCACGCCAGAAGCCAAGCTGGTCATGGTCGGCCACGAACACTTTATCGAGTGCTGCGTCTTTGCTCCTCCGTCATCATACAAGCACCTGGCGACTATGGCTGGGTTGAAGAAGCCTCCCCCAGCCAGCAGCACTGCCGAGTTCATGGCAACGGGAGCCAGAGATAAGACCATCAAGCTATGGGACGGCCGGGGGACCTGCATCAAGACCTTGGTTGGCCACGACAACTGGGTACGAGGTCTGGTGTTCCACCCCGGCGGCAAGTTCCTTCTTTCGGTATCCGACGACAGGACACTGCGATGTTGGGATCTGAGCCAAGAGGGAAAATGTGTCAAGGTGCTTCAGGGGCTGCACGAACACTTCATCTCCAGCCTAAGATGGGCGCCGCCTATTATCAAGGACAAGGGCGCTGCTGAGAACGAGGCCAACGGCGAGACAGGAACACCGAAAAAGGCCGCCGCGGCGCCTCAAGACGTGCAGATCCGCTGTGTCATTGCTACAGGAAGTGTAGACATGTCGCTAAGGATATTCTCACGATAATTGGATATTCTTCGACCCACTGAGCTCCAACATGAGAGCATTGGACACGAAACGCAAGGGACCTGGGCATTCTTTAACGTACAAAGGGAGGCCAAACAAAGATATCGATTGCGCACGTTTGCCCGTTCTGCCGACACTGTTCCTCGCCAGAACAGCGCCTTTAGCCCTACGCAGCGCTTTGTCGAGCGGACTTTGCGCATCGACTGGATGGCGCTGTTATGAGCAGTTTTGAATCACCCAATGCTGTCTATGGCAGTCATTGAAATTTCGTCAAGCCGAGATCCTGCGTCCTTGGTTACGGTCCATCACCCTAGCACCACAGATTCAAGTCTAGAAACTACACTACAACAAACAGACAACAGCACCTTTTACAAACGTCCAAATGCTAGTGCTTGGGAATTTTACGAATGATGTTAGATACCCAAACGATTTTACGGCAGTAAATTTGAAGCCCTTGCTGTTTTTGGTGATGTGAATGATGTCCCTGTCTTTGACGTTGCAGATAAGTGGAAAGGATTCAGGCAGACGATAGCGTTATCAGGTTGGGAAAGGCAGTTATAGATTTAGGACATCATACAATGGGCATTTTACATATCGAGCATTATAATTATTGAGTCAATTGCCCAAAGCTCGCTGCGTGCGAGGTGATCGTTTCGCAGCTCGATAGACAGGATGTAAACTTGACCCGAGTTTCGCGTATTGATGCCATTCATTTGGCGGCTCATTTCGATTGATACGAAAATGGCATTTCGTCAGGATCGTATTCTTGCCAAACTTTCTAGGAATCTGGGGTAATGATTCAGTGGATGTGATGAGCAGAGCTACACATCAATGACGCGATGACCAGTCTTGTTCCACTGTAGCTTCTATCGAAGCCGAATTGGGTCTACTAACACGATGGAGTGATTATGATGGACGTCATCGTTCATTAAGCCTCTGCCTTTAATAGCTGCTGCTGTTGTCGTTTTCATGGTTCCCGACGATTCCACTGAACAAAGCAATTACAGCATAAGCACAACTTGACGACAGTCAACATCATGTCTCCCATCAGCGCCCGTATCGCACGACCATCAATGGCCCTCCGGCCGGCAATGCTCTGTCGCACACCCGCCGTCCAGCGCGGCTTTCGCGTGTCGAGCAAGACGTGTGTACAGGACCAGGAACCGCGGTCGAAGCCATCATCAGAACAGCCCATGGCCAGCAAGGGAAAGTAAGTTGAGCACTGCTGTCCCATCTGTAGACGACAGTTTACTGACGGCCTCTGTGCAGTTCCCAGTCCATGATAATAGGCGCGACCGGCCTCGGGCTTGGCGGTGCCTTCTTCTACCTGATGAGCGCGCCGCGGCACGCAAAGGAGCAGCCCGTAGACGGAGTCAAGGCAAAGCCCATAAGCCCAAAATAAGAGGATGAGGATGCGGCGGGAGGTTTGCGGAAGAAGGAGTACGTGTCAATTGGCGAACGATATCGTATACGGACAGGTCTTGAAGGTGTCGACGAACCGGAAGCCTGGGTTGGCGTTATGATGTACGGCGATAGTACCAGGCGAGAGATTATCGATCAATTGGGCAGGTCGTCGCGTCGTCTTCAAAGCCATTATTACGTAGTAGACAGCCCTGCAATAGCTCTACTATTAGCCCTGCTCAATGGTCAGAGTGCAAATCAACAACACCCTGAATTGAGGCAACCCGTGCCAACACGTGGGCCGTCCCATAACTTGTGCTATATTCAGCTCAGGCTTATCCGACGGGTTTTCGTACTTTTTTGCCTGTCAAATCGCCGGATCCCGCATTCGGATTGTAGGCTTAGCACAGCTCATTGGCGGGATAGCGAGCCAAGCCACGTACACCCTCACTTGCGAAGAGCCAAGCCTGTCAGACCGCGTCATCGCACACGAGTCTTTCATTCAGCCTTGCGCACGCAAAATCAGCCCTACGAAAACGTTGTCGGCTAAAGTGTCTAGCCAATGGTGGGATTGAGAAGGGACAGGGTCGGCTGCTTGTTCGAGGTTCTTATAATAACAGAGGCAGGACCTGCAAAAGATAAATTGCTCACTTTCAGCCGAAACCTTCCGTCTTCTCCACGATTTGTCTGATCCACAACATAAACCCCACACACATCGATCGTCGCGAGCATGGACAATGACGGCTTCTCGGTCATTTCACTGACGTCGCTGGGATCGACCATCTCTCACCGCGTGCTGTCCAGCGCCGAGGAGCTCAACGAGCTCAACGGCACGCTCGAGGCAGAGAACTCGCACCTGAGGGCTTCTGCGGCGACGCTGTACAAGCTGCACCAGCATGTCGGCGAGCTGGAGACGGCGCTCAACGGCGCGGCTGCGATCTCGGTGCGGATGCAGACGCTGCTGAGCCAGACCCTGGGGTCGTGCGATGCCATCACGGCTGTGCTGAACAAGCAGCTTATGCGGCTGCAGGCCGACACGCTGCCCATGCTGGATGGGGTGTTTATGGTGGTGTACAACGATGCTGTGGTTGCCTTTGCCCGCTTGTTTGCTTTCTTCGTAAAGGTGCTTTCTCTGTAAGCTAGCCCGTGGCCTTAATCTTCGGTACTGTATTAATCGTTGGCGTTGCAGACCGAGTCGGGATGAGCAAGACGCTGCTCTGGATAGCTCCGCCGGCAAGGAGGTCCTTCACCATGTTGACGTGGCTTCTCGTCAAGCCTCTCAGGCGAGAGATGTCCTCCTAACTGCTGAGGCCCCAGATGGTACTGTAGCATCAAGCAGCAAAGGTCCTCTCCCCGTCGGCGATCTGGAACCTCCGCCCTACGAACACATTGGGCCCAGCTCGCCCCTGTCCCCTTGTGCCGAGGGATCCGGCTCATCTTCCGGCTTTGCCAAGGGGCTTTTGTCGCTGACCAACTCCTTCAAAGTAATGACATTTGGTCTCTGGTCAAAGCCCGATCCTCTCGCCACGGCGTTTTGTCAGGCGGCTCTCCGAGGCGATGTCCAGCAGATGAGCGGGTTTCTCACCCAAGGAGGTAACATTAACGGTCGCAACGGTGAGGGCAACACGCCTCTTAGCTGTGCGATTCTGGCGAACAAGCAAGACGCTGTCAGGTTCCTTATCGGTGCTGGTTCTGATGTCAACTCTACGGACTTGAAGCTACCCCCTTTGTTCCTGGCCGCCTCAGTCGGTAGTCTTGACGTCGCGAAGTTGCTGATCAATCACGGTGCCAATGTCAACCAGAAGGGTTGGTCCGGACAGTCGTACTTTGTCGAGGTCTGTTCCAGCGGGAACCTAGAAGGGATCAGGCTCTTGCTGGAGAACGGCGCCAAGGCTAGTACGACGAATTTGTCGGGTAGGCCTATGATTGCGCAGGCCGTCAAGAAGGGGAATATTGAGCTCGCAAGCCTCTTGTTCAAGCATGGCGCGAGTCCCAACTCTGGGGATGTCACCGGAAACTCCCTGCTTGCTATAGCAGCCAGCCAGGATCGTACGGATATGGTGGAACTACTCCTCGAGAACGGCACCAACCCGAGTTCCAAGAACCTCAGTGGCCTCTCCGTACTGGCGGACTTGATTCACAAGAGAAAGCTGGACATGGCCCAGCTCCTCCTGGAAAACGGCGCCAAAGCTAACGTTAAAGATCTTGTCGGTCAACCCGTCCTCATCAATGCTATGCGCGACAGCAAGCTCTCAGAAGCCGACAGAACCAGGACGGTACGGATGCTCCTCGACTATGGCGCGTCCCCTAATGTATCGGATGCCATAAGAGGAGTGGACGCGATATGCTACGCCCTGGAGGCGGACAACCCAGAGCTGGCCAAGCTGATGATCAAAGCTGGTGCTGTAACCAATATGAAGATGAGTAGCGGAGAGACGCTGCTGCTGTACGCGATTGACAACGGGCAGAAAGACCTTGTCAAGCTCTTGCTCAAGAACGGCGCAGATGCAAATGCGACGGATAAAAAGGGGAGAACGCCGTTGATGCAGGCCATCTCGAGACGAGATCTAGAGCTCGTCAAGTTATTGCGAGGGCATGGCGCCGATACGGACGTCGGGGGGACTATCTCGCCGGCTGATCTTGCCTCCTCGATGGGTGACCTGGAGATTCTTGAGCTATTAGGGTTTGGCTCTTCGTCTCGTTCGACTTTACAGACTACACCGCAGGGTCAAGATCAGGTGGAGGCTCCTCCGCCTGGATATGAGTTGACTATGGGTAAGGGCTGAGAGCTGCGAGAGGTTAGAAGCAAAAACGCAGTTGATACCGTAATATTAATAATTTTATTTTCCGTAATAAACGCCCAGTCTATATCATGTATTCTATATCCGTCGCATGTCATCTATTGCTGGTTGAGAATCTCGCGGAGCCACCAGATATGTATCCTTGCATCCTTTGTCAACTCTGGATGGAAGCTCATTCCCAACACATTACCCTGCCTCACCGCGATGATATCTCCCGAGTCATCCTTGGTGTTTGCCTGGGACATGCCAGGCTTCATCTTGTCCACGCGACCCGGTAGTTTCGCGAGGACCTCGACCGACGGCCGCTCTTCTTGCGATTGCGACATGCCAATGACTTCCTCCACGACGGGGGCGCGGATAAAGACGCCAGGAAAAGGATCGCTGTCCTTCAAGAAAGGCAGGCGGAGGCCAGACTCGAAACTCTCGATCTGACGGCCAAAGTGGTTGCGGTGGACGCGCACGGCGAGACCGCCGATGAGTTCCTGGCCGCCCTTCTTGGTAGCGTTGGCTTCATCCGAGAGGAGGATGAGGCCGGCGCAAGTTCCCCAGACGGGCCGCTTTTGAACCCTGGCTCAGGTCAGCATTGGGAATAGGCCTTGAAGGTGAGTCCATACTTGACAAAGTCCCTGAGTGGCTCGAGGAGGCCGGATTGAGCGGCGACAAAGGAGATTGTGGTGCTCTCGCCGCCGGGGATGATGAGGCCGTTGCATTGAGCGAGCTGCTGCTCTGTGCGGACCTCGATGCAGTGGAACTTTGTCTTGGAAATGCCTTGTGTAGATGCGAGATGCTCAGCGGCCTTGTGCACAAGGTCAACGTGCTCCGAGAAGCCGCCCTGGAGTGCCAGGACGCCGATGGTGAGGCTTATCATGGTAGCTGTGCTGGAGTTTCTCTAGGAGACGCCTGTCGAACCAAATGCCGGGCAATCAAACAGAGACAAAAGTACGAGGACTGAAACCAATGAATCATCCAGAGCTGCGATAACGGAGAAGCCGTTGTTTTTGTTCCTCGGAGGATCGCCCCGAAGGCGATACATGTGTTAGTCAAGGTCGAGTTACATAGTCGTCACCGAGCTGCTTCCCCCAGATTCTCGTTCGGGGAGAATTGACGAAGATGGTGGTGTCGATGGATACCGGAATGTCCCAAAGAGGACTAAGACGTGCATTAGCCCGACGCAAGAACGCATATGCACATGTAAGAGAAGCGGCACGTAGAAGGGCAGCAGACTTCGGAGTTGTCGAGGCGTGTTGGCTCCGGAGATGGAGCCGGGGCTAACAGTTCGGGAGCCAACCGCAGCAAAAGTCGTGAGTCAAAGACGCAATAGTCCGAGTCAGATCTTGGAACGAGGCCAAGGCACGGCACTTTGGATTTGACGTTGGCGTTTGGAGGATGGGACTTGGCTGACAACGGCATGGGATGGGTTCAAGGATGCAGATGATGGGTCTGGACTTTTCGGGTTCCGGCCATCTCACAGAAGTTACATACATGCGGCAGGCTGGGATTGGATGTGTACCTAGGTGTCAGCCAGACCTCGAGACTGCAATTGAATGCATAGTACGGAGGCAAGACACGAGGGATCGTCATTTTCCCGCAGACTTGAGCCGTGGCGAGAAGCCAGCCATTCCAAGACAACGCTGGAAGCAAGACCAAGACATTCTAGAAGAAAAACACTGGTTACACTGTATCCAAAGTCATGACACACCACCAAAACGGCTCTGCAGCCACGGACAGATCTTTTGGACTCATGTCGACCCCCCTGTCTATCTCATGCACCCTTATCCCTCGTCTGCCCGATAATTGCCGCTGATAGTCGATGACACCCAACCAATGACGACGGGCCGGACGAGGGCGTGCCCCCCAGCTGCAATAAGGTTCCTAAGGGTCTTTGTCCTGGGGAGGGGAAGGAAGGAAAGAAAGAAAAAAAGTCTCTCATCACACGCATGGACGTGCATGCCGAGAAGCGGGCGGAGCTAAGATGGACGCTTGACTCCGCACCGACGGCGCCGCATCCCGGGTGCGGAGGAGGCGGAGGCGGAACCCAGGTACTGACTGTCCTCTAGGTTTAGCCGCATGGAAACTTGCTGTTTGTTCCGTATTGTTTCTCGTTTGAGTAGATTCCTCTTTGAGTAATTGTCTCGTGAGTCAGCACGGGAACTTAAAGACCGTGGTGCTGCGTCCCCTTCTCTTATATATCATCATCCTTCTCCCGCATTCACTCACCCTGCAAACTCAAGTCCCTCTGCAAAGCACTCTTCTTTTAGATACCCACCACCACCTCACTCACGTCCATCGCAATGACCAACGACACCTCCAACGCTGCCGCCTCCAACGGCGAGGCCAAGTCCTCCTTCACCGTCAAGGCCGGCCTCGCCCAGATGCTCAAGGGCGGCGTCATCATGGACGTGACCGACGCCGCGCAGGCCCGCATCGCCGAAGAGGCCGGTGCCTGCGCCGTCATGGCCCTCGAGCGTGTCCCGGCCGACATCCGAAAGGACGGCGGTGTTGCCCGCATGTCCGACCCTGCCATCATCAAGGAGATCCAGGATGCCGTCACCATCCCCGTCATGGCCAAGGCCCGTATCGGCCACTTTGTCGAGTGCCAGATCCTCGAGGCTCTCGGAGTTGACTACATTGACGAGAGCGAGGTCCTCACCCCCGCTGATGACGAGAGCCACGTCGAGAAGAGCCCCTTTGGCGTCCCCTTTGTCTGTGGCTGCCGTAACCTGGGCGAGGCCCTTCGAAGAATCACCGAGGGTGCTGCCATGATCCGAACAAAGGGCGAGGCCGGCACCGGTGACGTCGTCGAGGCCGTCCGCCACATGAAGACTGTCAACAAACAGATCGCCCAGGCCAAGGCCGCTCTCGCCGAGGGCGGCATCATCCGCATCCGCGAGCTCGCCCGGGAGCTCGAGGTCGACGCCGAGCTCCTCCGGCAGACGGCGGAGCTGGGCCGTCTCCCCGTGGTCAACTTCGCCGCCGGCGGAGTGGCGACCCCGGCCGACGCCGCCCTCATGATGCAGCTGGGCTGCGACGGCGTCTTTGTCGGCAGCGGCATCTTCAAGTCGGGCGACCCGGCCAAGCGGGCCAAGGCCATTGTCCGCGCGACGACGCACTTCAACGACGCAAAGGTCCTTGCCGAGACCAGCACGGGGCTCGGCGAGGCCATGGTGGGCATCAACTGCGACAGCATGAAGCCCGAGGAGAAGCTTGCTGGTCGGGGCTGGTAGAAAAGGACCATGTCTGCTGCTGCTTTAATGGCGTTTTGAGGGGAGGACTGATGATTCAACATGTCGAAGGGGCGACAAAAGAAAAGGGCTATACTTGAAAGGAAAAGCCGGGGAACGCTACTACCGAGACGAAAGAGGATCTCGGGTATGCATTTGCATCGAATACTAGCGGGCGGTTTGCGCCATAATAAGAAATTACATTGTCTTGATACTCTTTGAAGGTTTTTGTTTGGCGGTTGTGAGTTACACAAACGTGACGGATTATGCAACCAAGCTTTCTTGGGGATATATATCCAATGATGCATGCATTTGCAGTTTGTCATTACAACACTTTGGTGATACAGTCTCGATACCACGGACCTCTCACGATGAGGACTACATCTCGGCGCAAACCCCTCAACTCCGGTATATTCAGACACGTCCATTGTCTAGATGGTATAAACATTTGGTCAAACAATCTGCACACGCAACAATCAGATCCCATCCGTCTTTGTCTTCTTCTTCTCCGAACCGCCCTGCTCAATCAGAGTTCTCTTGCGGTCATTGCCGGCTTTGTTCTGGTACTTTCTCTGCAAGGGAAAACTAACGTCAGCATTTATTCGATCCTCTCAAGGTGAGCCAACTTACACGGGTCTCAGAGTATGGCGAGTTGGTGATTCGCGAGATCCACGAGGCTCTCATGGCGGAATGGATCAAGACCTTGTTGAACTATCGACACTGAGAGTTAGTATAAGCATCACCTGGACAAACAGGAAACAACTGACTCGAAAGGCATTCAGGATACGGCCCTAGCGCTCCCCAAACGTCGCGAACTCTTCCCACTGGGTCTCGTTATTGCTCCATAAGGGGATGTTGTTCTCCCCCTTCTGCGCCAGGATGGCTTGGTTCTGCAATCGAGTTAGATGGTCAAGACAGTCTCTGGTGATGACATGGACTTACAAGGATCTGCGCGCAGAGAAGCTCAATCTCAACGTCCGACATGCGTCGATGAATGACGTTCTTCCACTGCTCTGCCACAGACGGCATGCGCTCAATCGGAGGCACAATATCGTCGTCGCAGACCCTGGACAAGTCGGAGACGAGGCCTAGTCGCTGGCGATGCTCGACCACTTCAGCAAGCCAGTTCTTGACGCGCTTCTGTCCCATCTTGGCGCGCCACTCGCGGTGGCTCGACCAGTCGCAGATGGCTTCAAAGGCCTCGCAGATGCGGTTGCGGTACTCTTGGTCGGTTTGCGGAAAAGACCTGTCCGTTTCTGGGCGCGAGGTGGTGCGAACTCCCTGGTGTGAGAGCGAGTCGTATCGGACGCGGAGGTTTGAGGCATACCTCTGGGAGCTGATGTGGCCTTGGTATCGAAAGGTTGTGTCGCCGAGTAGCTTGAGGAGAGAGTGCGGATCGGTTGTTTCAGCTGTTGGTGGGCTTTGGATGCGATGCTTCTTGGGTGGTCTGTCTGCCTCGAGCTGAGTTCCGTATGTGACGGGTAGGGAAACTGGGCGCTGGAGTTGAGGCTTTGGGGTCACTACCTCAAAGCACTCAGTAGCGGGAGTTACAGTCTGAGACGGAGGATTCTGGTCGGAGCCAGCGACGTCTAGAAGTTCAGACTTGATGTACTCGTCCAGAATGCTGAACCCGTCTTCCCAGCTGAGAGAAGCCGACCTCATGGCTGGTGGAGACATCACAGCCGCGTTCTTTGCAGGATCGAAGCTCTCATTCGGCGGCATCTGGGAGACCGAGTTCTCTGGGTCGGGGAAGTGAAGGAACTGTTCCAGGGTGCTCAGGTCGTCTTGATACTCTCCGCCGCCGTAGTTGCTACCGTATATGTCAAACGCGGTCCCCATGAGGTTCTCGAGATCGCGCTCGTACATGCCGGCGTCTGATGGGTTGGCGGGCATGTTTGTGACGAGGTGAAGAGTACACCAGCTGACTCAAGATGGTGTAAGGTGAAGTAGATACTTGATGGACGATGCTTGATCGACAAGAATGGTGAAGGATGCGGAGGAGGATGACAAGTCCAAGTGACGGGCAGATTGGGGTTAACTCATATGACCACTGTGGATACGAGAACGAACTCCCCGTGCCGTCTTGCAGATGCTGGTGAATTCCTCTCGGCCGGTGCCTTTGTCTTCTGTGTAGTAGGCAGTTGAGCTAGGCTCTGAGTCTGGTTTCTCATTCAATGGATGACAACGGCGTGACACGAACAAAGGACCCAGCCATCAAAGGGCCAATAAAAGATTTGGAATGTCCTTGAACCTGCTCTCAATTGCCATTTTGAGTCTTTGTCCTCAGAGACTCGGAGTTCCTTGTGTGCGTTCTTGCATCGAGTTTCTCCAGGAAACTGGTTTGTTTGTCCACACCCATGCTTTCTGTCTTCGTTAGTGGACTATTGCCTGCCATTGGTAGTTTTTTGCAGTATTATTAGCTTGTGTTGAAGTTGTGACTTTGAGTTGAACGATGCACATGAGCTACCAAACTCACGTCACGACATCGTGCCCAGGCGTGAAATCAATCTGGGATAACCTCATCGAGCTCCATATGGGCATACCCAACTGGCGGCGAATAAGCAAAATGTGACGCGTTTGTTGATAAGAAACCCCGCACACGTGGATTCTAGCTACCTAGAATTCTTCTAAACTCCTACAAAGCCTCGAGCCCTGACAGTGAATGATCAGTTTCTTTACATGCTTTCATTAACAAGATTCCGCAAAATTATGAGCCTCAACGTCTACGGAGGCTAGTATCATCAAAGTATCAGAATGACAACCATCAAGGTCGACATCATCTTTGACTTTGTGTGCGCCGTAGGTCATTTGAGTCAAAGACGGGTCCAACAACTGACAGAGGCCTCAGTGGTGCTACATTGGCAAGCGAAAGCTAGAGACAGCCATAGCGTTATACCAGAAGACATACCCAGGGGGCAAATCTGACAGGTTTGCCATCTCTTGGCGGCCTTATTACCTAAACTATGGCCCCTCGACGCACAGCGTTGACAAACAAGAGGTGGCCGATGTCAAACTCGGCGATATGGACATCGAGCAGCGCGAAAAGCTCCATCGACGTATGGGTCAGATCGGACGTGCTGTTGGTATCAACTTCAAAGCTGGCGGCAAGGTTGGCGATACACGCGCTGCCCATAGACTGGCGCGTTTCGGCAGCACGCGGGATCCTCAAGTTGAGAATGCTCTCATTTCTGGCATTCTCCAAGCATACCATGAGCTGGAGGAGGATATTACTGACAAGGAAGTGCTCCGGCAGATTGCCGTGAGCTCTGGGATTACTGCCACAGCAGCTGATGAGTATCTGGATTCTGAGGAGGATGAAAAGCGTGTAGATGAGGAAGCGGAAGAGAACAGAGTGCTCTTGGCTGGATCGGGAGTTCCAACGTTTATAATCCAAGGGGCTCGCCTTGATGGCCATCCTGACGTGGAGGACTTTATGGAGGCGTTTATCAAAGCAAAGGAGGGCGAACAAGCTGCGAACTAGACTGCAACGTGGTTTGAAATCTCAGTGTGCTTTTCTAGTCGAGAACGCTGAGTCGAGGTATAAGTTGCGGTTGAATATACCTTTGAAATCACAAGACGAATGAGAGTTCGTTCATCTATAAGAAGCATCCATGAGGAAGATGTGAGGGCGATAGAATGAACAACATGAGCTTCATTACGAGCATAGACCGCCTTCGATTTCATTCTAGGGACCCTACCATTACTAGTCTTGATAGTTTCATATTTGTAGACTGTTTGGTCAAGAGGTCTCACTTTAGGTATCCCATTCTGATTTGGTTGACGTCCTCGGCCTATCGACAATTATCACCGGATCTCTCAATACCAACGGCCAAAATCAACTTGAAAAGTTAAAAGAGAAAGTTTGCAACAACTGGCACATGCAACGTCAGGGACTTTATCTTGATTATAAGAAATCATATTTACGCTTTATAATTCAGAGGCACTATAGGGAGGAGTAGGCGTTAAGTGCCAGCTGTCCTCCAAGATGAGCATACAGAATATTGCCGCCCGCAATCTTGCCCGTCTTGATCAGATCCATCATACCAGCCAGACTCTTGCCCTCATACACGGGGTCAGTGATGAATGCCTCAGTCTCGGCACCAAACTTGATGGCCGCAATCGTAGTCTCATCGGGGATACCGTAGACCTTGGCGTTGTAGTTGGGGTCCAGGATGACATCGTCGGCGGTAATGTCGTCCTCCTTGAGGCCAATCTTGACAGCGGTGGCCTTGGCGATGCGCAGCACCTGGTCAAAGGTCTGCTGCACCTTGCCCGAGGCGTCGATGCCAATGATCTTGCGCTTGGACGAGCCGTTCTTCTGGGCGAGCTTGAAGCCTGCGATCATGCCAGCAAAGGTCGAGCCTGTCACGGCGCACACGATGATGGTGTCGAAGAAGACGCCGAGCTCCTTTTCCTGGGCCTCCACCTCGAATGCCCAGCGCGCAAAGCCGAGACCGCCGAGGGGGTGATCAGAGGCGCCGGCGGGAATGTAGTAGGGCTTGCTACCCTTGGACTCGAGCTCTTCGGTGAGCTTGGCGAGGGTAGTCTTGTGCTCGATGCCGAACGTAGAGGGGTCAAGTCGGACATCGCCGCCCATCAGTCGAGAGAGCTGGATGTTGCCGACCTTTTCGTAGCCGGGGTCCTCCCAGTCAACCCAGTGCTCCTGTACGGTCGCGGCCTTTAGGCCGAGCTTCCTGGAGACAGCAGTGACGGCGCGGGTGTGGTTGGACTGGACACCGCCGATGGAGACGAGGGTGTCGCATCCTTGAGCCTGGGCTTCGGCAGCAAGATATCTAGCAATTGGACGTTAGCGACTGGGGTCGAAGAGATCTGAAGGGGCAATTGAACGTACTCGAGCTTTCGGACCTTGTTTCCGCCATATGCAAGACCCGAGTTGCAGTCTTCTCGCTTCGCGTAGACGTTGACCTTGCCGCCGAGAGCGGCGGATATCCGGGGAAGAGGCTCGATGGGGGAGGAGCCAAAGAGGAAGTTCTCTCGGGGAATGCTCGCAAAGGGCTCGGGAAGTGTGACGGCGGACATTGTGAGGGATGCCCAAGGGTATCTCTAGAGTAAGGGTACAAGGCACAAGAATGCAACAAGGAATGATCCAAAGGGTTCAAGATCAGAGGGGGAGACGGAGGTATTTGAAGACATCCTCCGTTGCCGGCATCTCTCTTCTTGGCCGTTGATCATGAGCGCGTCGCGGGACCCGGAGGAGGAGACTTGGCGGGACCCGATGGGAGTGCCCCGCGATAGCAGATCCACATCGTGGGCCGAGATGAGATGCCTCAGCTTCATGATTGGGCGGTAGCTGTAGGGCGTGAGGGACGCGAGGGGTAATGTCGTCGAGATAGGGGACTTGTGGGCGAGTCAAGAACGCGGCCTTCATGTCATGGCGCCGTTCGGGCGTAGATGTAGCTCCGAGCCGACAATGGCCTATCTCGACGGGTGGGCGATTGCCGACGGCCATAGACCACAGCCGATGACGATCAAGTTTGAGATGGGGTTGAAAGGTTACTATGAAGGAAATGTCCGGGTATCCCATATTTATTTTAGCAAATTTGTCGAGCTGAAACTGAGAGGTTCGGTTGACTCCTCATTCTGTCAACCATGATACAGCCCAACACGTCGAAGCTACTTCAATCAGTCACAACAATATGGCTATCTCACAACCAGAGATTCAAAGAGTATCGATATTTTAATCGGCGGGCTTGGAGACGATAAAATTCCAAACAGTCGCATTTTGAAATCAATTACTCAAGATCTTCCATGGCTGGCACGTTACCGCAGTTGATCTGATGCTCGATCTACTCTCCCTCTGTGTCGTCCGACGTCAAGACGGGGCTCACTTGGACGAACCAAACTAGTTTTAGCTGATTTAAAACCAAGAGTGAGTATATGCATTCTGTAAAGCACAGTGTCTGCCAATCAAAGTGGTGAGGTAATCCATTCCAGGCCCTCTTGACTTACATGGATGTTAGGCATATAACATTACAGGGGCCACGGGCAAGCAACGAAAAGAGATCCAAGTAGGGGGATGAAACGTAGGGTACTGCATGCAGCAAAAATAGAGATACTAAGCACGTTTCTGGTTTTTTTTTAGGTAGAGAAAGAAGGTTTGTTTAGGTTTTGTGAGAGAGAAGAGAGAGAGAGAGACTTAGGTATCTTAGGTGGTAGTATACAGAGAGGTAACTTTAGTTGATAAAGGTCTGATTTATTCTACGAGCTTACCTAATCATCAAACAAGTTTCATCACATGCTTGCGATCAGTGCATTTCCAAATACTATCGAGACTTGTACCACTTCTGCTGCTTATTGAGAGCCGTACCATTTGGGTATAGCGCGGTGACATCCCCAGATCGCCAGTCTAGCCAACGTGATTGGTCATGACGCCAATGTCAGAATGCCAAGACATTTCCAATTTCCTCTTTCGGCCATGCCCTCGTCGGCAATGTCTCTTAACTCCAGGCTGGGACCAAGGAGACATCAAAGACCTGATGTCAGATAGAGGAGATCTTGGGTATAAGAATAGACGGTCCTGCTCTCTCTCTTCTTGCCTCGGGGTCCTTTATAGAATCAACCACTCTTCCACCTTCAAGCCCAGTCTTTTCACTTTCACATAAAGCACGAACCTTTTCAACCTTTGAATCACTCATACTATCTATACCAAGATGCCGCCCTGTCAGAAAGCCGGCAGTGTCTCAGCCGCCAATACCATCCCTTCACGACAGATGGACCCCTTTTCTGAGGGTATCGGTCCCATCTTCTTCAGGAACCAGTTCCGGACCACGATCGATCTGCCAACCAAGGAGAGATACCCGCAGGTAGAGGGCTGCTGCGCAATCGTTACCGGCTCAAACACTGGACTCGGGTTCGAATCAGCAAAGCAGCTACTCTCCCTAGGCCTTTCGCATCTGGTGATGGGCGTCCGGTCTGTCGAGAGAGGCACTGAAGCAGCCAACAAGCTTCGTGCAGCGGCGCCTTCTGCAAAGATTGACGTTTGGCAGTTGGACATGGAGTCATATGACTCTATCCGTGCCTTTGCTGATAAGTGTCAAGATGTTCTGTCACGAATCGACGTTGTAATCTTGAATGCCGGTCTAGCACCGTTCAAGTTTGAAAAAGTACCCGTCACCGGTCACGAAAAGACCATCCAGGTCAACCACATCGGCACGGCCCTATTGGCCATTCTCTTGATTCCTGTTCTCAAGAGGAAATCTACTGGCTCAGCTCCGCCGCGACTTACAATTGTCAACTCGCTCACAGCCCATCTGTGCAAATTCCCAAACAAAGACGAACGACCTCTTTTACCTTCCTTTGATGACACGGCCATCACGCCTTGGGACGCGGACGAGAGATACGGCGTTTCCAAGCTTGTAAGCCAGTTGTTTCTTGTCAAGCTGGCTGAAAAGATCAGCCCCGACGATGTCATCATCAACATGGTCGACCCCGGCCTTACAAAAGGCACTGGTCTGCAACGCAATGCAACGGGAGTTATGGGGGTGGTTGCAAGATCGTTCTTTTCTCTTGCGGGAAGGCCTGTGGACAGGGGTGCGGCGACCTACGTCGATGCTGTATTTGGGCATGGCAAGGAGTCTCATGGCTGCTTTCTTATGAATTGCCAGGTTTCACCGTACGTTGAAGTTATATCAAACCCTCGTGGATGACATGCGATGCTAACTGCGACTCTAGACTTGCCTGCTGGTTCTACACTGATGGAGAGGTGTTGATGGAGCAACTGTGGGACGAGACGCTCAACGAACTTAGTTTTGCTGGAGTGGCGGGTATAATCGGTTCGGCGTGAAGAGACAGGCTATTTATTAGATGTATTGCATTCAAGTCAAGTTGCTATTGTGTTGAAAACACGCTCGCCTTTAGTCTTATTCCTATAAACGCATGTACTTTCGTTGATGCTTTTCGTAACGAGTTTGCCTCCTAGATGCCACAACTTCAACAAGAATTCTTCAATAGATTTTTATTTTTCTTGAACACGCCACATTACCTTTGCAGGCTGTTTGAACATCACAAGATAAGTCTACCTGCCTTCACCCCGTCTCGCTTTCTTCTTCGGTCCTAATAGACATTAAGCCAAACCTTTCGAGGGGGAATTTCTACTATAGTTAGTATCCCGATAGAACAACGAAACGACCAAATCACTGACATTATTCATATAGAACCCCGTGATCGTCTGGCCAGGTGACTGAAGAGAAGTCAAGGCGAAATCTTTAAAGTCTGGTGGAGGGGGGAACAACATTTCCGTGCCGCGAGTTGTCCGAATCTGACGAGGGTTAAACAAAGTCCCCAATCGAATATTTCCAAGAATTACTCACCTTTAAACCGTAAATACCGCCTCCTCCGGCCTGAACTTCCACATCCTGAATCCTTTCTCCCCCAGGTCCATCAATGGGCATCGAGAGTCTGAAATCATCAGATGGGGTGTGTACCCTTGTCATGGACTCGGGGTAGGGACCGAGATCACCAATATGTTGGTTTTTGGACGGATCTACGTAAACGAACTCGAATCCCGTGAACTTGCTCACGTCCCAGATGTATACAACAATCTCGATGAGTTGACACAGGAGTTCACCGTGCGGGCCACCAAACATGATCGTGGAAAAGGGCACTGGTAGATTCTGAAATGCCTTGAACGGAAAGTCATCGTCTGTTCCGTTAAAGTGGATGTGATCCGGTGGGATGTCAGGGCTCCAAAGGCAGCTATTCCGCCACAGCAATCCGTGGTCAAACTTGGTATCTGGATTCACATCTCTGCCCAAAGAGACAAGTTTCAAGGCCTAGTGATAGATGAGAATCAGATAGCAGAGAATTGGGAAACGCAGTAAAGGAATAGAGGATATGCTTACGTCAAATTCTGCTTTGATTGCGGACACTGTCTGTCCTGGTCCTGTTAAACACCATTTGGGAATCTCCCCTGCCTCGCCCGCCCAGTAAGACAGAGTGCCGTGGCCATCCAGCACGGCAAGCGCCCTGAAGCCTTGCAGGTCGATGGCCAGGTGCCAGCCTGAGATGATGTATGGAGTCTGGTAGTGATGGCTTGGGAAACGAACTCTGATCTCATGGTCATGGTGGATATATCCAAGAGAAGTGCTTTCCTCATCTTCTCCAACAAAACGGAGTCCAGAAATAAACGAGCCACTACTCATCCGAACGAAAGATACCCAAAGATCTCGGACTTGGAGCCCTGTCGGTAAACGTACAACCCGAGTACGCAAAGGTCTGCATCCCACAGTAAAGGCGTCTGTAGGTCCTCTTATACCACGTTTAGCAGTGTGCCATGTGAGCGAGTCATGATCCCCATCTGGTTCGTAGTAGGACTTGAGGCGATGCCCCTGACAGGAGATGCCGGAAACCTGGGACAACAAGCTCTCTAAATGTAGTGCCAGATTCCAGACCCGTTTTCGATTCACCAGAGCAGGGAAAACTGGTGCCAGAAACCGCATTGATAGGTAGAGTGACCTCCATGAGATAGGGCGAGATTTTGAGGATTCGAATATGTGATGATACTCGTGCCCTCTCTTAAATCTAGAAGCCCAGAATATCTCGGAAAGGCCAAGATTGGCGAAAGTAGGCGAGGATTGACGTAAGTGTACGACGTCTTCTGAAGAAAGCCGGATGACAATGTCTTGGAGTATCTCTGGGGGTAGGAGTTTAAAGTTATCACCATCCATTTTGATCCTGTCCGAAAGGACCGGAATGCTATCTCGACCATCACCCAGACTGACGGAGAGGTTGAGAAAACTCCGGATGGCTGGGATATCATAGGGGTTGCAGCTAAAGCCTTCTGAGGGGGATTCAAACCAGGCGCACCGTTTCAGCTGAGGGATGCCCCAGGGAACATGGTGTGTGTATGCTGCGCCCCCGTACTCGTGACCCCAATCAAGAATGCCATTTACGTCGACACGCATAGAGAAACAGATGTAGAAGAGATCAGTTAAGTTTGGCTCGATGAGAGTCGTGAGGAGCTTCCAGCAAGCCGCATGAAAGCCAAACCCCCAATACGGAGCTGGATCGCAATGGGGCATCGGATTGATTATAGCTTTCAAGGAGAGAACGTGGACTGACACATCGACAGTATAGTCCTCATCGAGGCCGTCTTCACGATATCGCTTTTGGGTATCCTCGGGAGCGTACGGTCTGAAGTCGGTGAAGGTGCCGATCCCAGAGAGCTTGATGCCATGCCAGTCATCATTCTCCGTGTACACTAGACGCACTTGTTAACTCAAGTGTCGGATGGGGAGAGCAAAATCACTGACCAGATCTGAATTCCTTGACCCAGGTTTCCCTGGTCTGCGAAGACAAAAGCACGCCGCACAAAGCACAAGATGCCTCCATAGATGATGGCGATTGTCAGTGGTGTTTGATGAAGAATGGCGAAACAGCTGAGGATGCATCACATGTATGAGCCATCTCTCAGCCCGACGATTAGCCGTGCATGACATGGAATACACGCAAGTATCCACCCGTAGCTTTCCAGATTTCCCGGTGTCTGTGTGTCAGCGCTTGCTAATCCAATCAGTCAGGTTCCAAAATTAGCTCATCTCCATCCATGATGGGATGCTATTAGTATTACTTGGATTAGACCTTGAGAAGTTGACCCATGATGCGGCCTCGCGGTACCTTTCTGAGACTTAGCCGCCTGGAGTAACCAGATGGATTTCATTAAACGCCAGAGCTATATTAGTTGCGCTAAAAACGGGTCCCATCCAGTTGATTTGTTTCATAGCTGCTGGTATATGTTCGTTAGCCCTGATATAACCAGGTAGTGTAGGCCCGTGAAGCTTGCAGCCCTCCATTCAGTCTCTCTATAAAACGTTGGCCGTTGCACAGGGAAAAATGTAATTACCCTACTACTTACGCTCATGCACAGCACGAACAGGGCTTATATTTAGTATGACACCCTCTTCTAGATTAGCTACTGTAATAAGTCGAGTCGGGGTCTTTCGGCCCCCCCCTGGTCTACTTCGATCCTATTGATTGGGTTCTCGTTGCGCGTCAGTATTGACTAACTGCATAAACGCAGACTAGAGGGGGGGCAATTCTAGGGGGGCCGAAAGACCCCGTGAGTATAGGACGACCCGGCCGGGACCTACTCGACCCAAGTGAAAGCCTAAAACGCCCACCCTCGTACAAAACAAAGGGACCTCATATCGGCCCAACATTGAAGTCGTATTTAGTTAATCTGCTATAACTCTCATACCATTGCCATTATAAAGTAACCATGAATCGCACCTGATTAAGTCCCAGCCCCAGAGATTCCCGAGCGGACCGCCATACAGCAAATATTCATCTAAAAGACTTTGTTTATCACTATTCTTTTTACTACACAGACTAAGCTATCTGAGTTCACCAACATGCCCCGTGGCCGTGGCAGACCTTCTTATCTCCCGCCTGTGGAGAATCCAGCTGGTACCGTAAGTTATTGAACCACACGAAACAATCGAGTAACAAGTGATTGACAACTAAAAACTCGGCAGTACTATGAAGCAGACTCGATCAACTTCCTTATTGAAAATCGGCTCAGTGTTGGGAATAATGAGGCCCAAGTACGCCAGACTTGGCTAAACATTTTGGCCCACAACTTTCCTCCGGTCGACGGCTATATGATTGCCGCAGAGGCGGACGCAGGCTCCGGAAGACTTGATGTACAAGTCTCTGAGGTTGTATACCAAGGGAGGCGGGACGAAAGCATATTCTTTGTGGTGGAATGCAAGAATCCAAGGTATGAGGGCGCGATAGAGTCCTGGGAGGATGCAGTGGAACAACTATTTGGCTATTTAGCAGCTGTGGCCAGGCGCGAGAGGCTCAGGCCAGGTGGCAGGAAATGGGGAGCGGTTTCAATCGGGAAATCGGTTCAATTCTGGAAGTACGTTGAAGGCGAGCTTTCACTCAGACCTTTACACTCCAATGCCTTACGTCTTGACCGTCAGTATCAGAGTGTGCAGCAGTGGCTTGACTATATAAAGGAACGCTCCTAGGGTAGTTTCAGCCTGTAGACGTTTTTGGATATTCCGTGCTTGGTTGAATTTGGACATCTTCTTTTCTTGGACATGTTAGATGATGGGTGATGTTTAGTTGCAAGCCTTGAGACGTGACATAAGATGAGTCGATTTTCTCCATGATATACTTGTAGCGCTTACTTACGCGCCCGAAGTACCCGAAGCGGGGGTTGGTTGCACCAGCTTATTAATTTACAACCCCTGCAGGACTAACTCGTTTCGACGTTTCGGAGCTCCAAGTCCATGTACACTAACCTATCGCAAGAATCTTTTCCCATCTCATCAACTTGCCAATATCAGGTTTGCTAGCAGATCGCATCATCCGCGAGCCAGCGTCATCATGTCCCGGCGAACAAACAGTCACGCACGCCACAGGGGTCAAGGTATGTGATAACCACCTCCTTACATACGCTCATGATACTAAATTACTAAAAAGACGGAACCCTCAAGTTCATTGTCGAGACGCCATCAACAGGATCCAGCCGCGAAAATCAAAAGGCCATCAAGAGCCATGTCTCACAAAGCAAGCTAGGACGAAAACGTCAATCTCAAGTCAAGTCTTGGATTCTAAAGCGGCAAGATAAAATAGTTGCGGCAACGATACAGCATGGTTCTATTCCAGGTCGTGTGGGGTCGGATCTCTCACTTCTTGATTTCCCCGAACCTCTAAAGCCATATATGGAGCATGACATTATCCGGTGTATGCGCTCCTAACCTCAAAACATACTGCTTTACTAACCACTGTCATCGCAGCCTTCTACGGTATGAAAGGAGCCCTATACCCGGCGGAGATTTGCCTGCAGGCTGATCCAATGCAATCTTCCTGGACCACCAACTTATTGAGCGACCTGGTATACTTTCACTCGACCATCTTCTCCATCGAGGCTTACTTTGACGACTATCTGGGAAGGGAACCGGGCGCCTTGTCACAGTTTCACTTTTGAAAGACTTTACGACTCCTTCAAGAGAGGCTGAACGATCCAAGAGACCTAGCATCAATCTCGGACGCTACCATCATGGTTGTTGTGGTTCTTGGCTTGACTGCGGAGCTTATAGGGGACAGAGCGGCTGCAGAAAATCACATTGCAGGCATGGCGAAGATTGTTAACTTACGGGGCGGTCTGGAGATGATTAGGTTCGACAACCCGAGACTACCAGCCAAAGTATGCAGGTCAGTATAGACAAGTGTGATCTTGTACTATGATTTTCAAGGAGTGTTACTAATATGACCCAGGGTTGATGTTGGCTTGGCCCTTCGTTTTGGGTGTAAGCCAGTGTTCTTTAGGGAATCAATATCCTGGGACCTGTACGTCGCGAGCCAGGGTTTAATACGGGGTTTGGGGAAAGGCACCAAGCCCGAGCGCGAAGATGAGGTCTCCAAATTTGCCAAGACCCTAGACGAGAGACTGACCAACGTATGGAAAGACTTGCAAGAGTTCTCGCGGCTCGGCAATCTCGCTCACCAAACCACTTACAAACTCCAGCCAAACACGTTTAGCGAGATCATGGTATCTATCCTATACCGCTTGTTGGCATTGTCTTTTCCTGAATCGCCCATTGAGGATGCGCTTCGCCTTGGGATGATGACATATGCGGCGTCAATTTTCTTCCGTTGGAGAGGCATGAATCAACGGCAGGGATGGTTGGATGGATCATTTCAGGAGGCGTTGCTCAAGTTGAAGAGCAATCCGACTCAACCACCACTGGCTATTCTTTTATGGCTTCTGACGGTTTGGAACATCAGTGCTTCTGAACAAGTTTGCGATGACACCCTTTCGCCATGGACGTTTGATATTGTTAGTCGTGGGGGCTTCGGCTGTTGGACAGAGGCTAACACCGCCTTGAGATCGGTAATGTGGATTAGCTGCATATTTGACATGTCTGGCAGGCAGATACTGGATGCGGCCCTGGCCAAGACTGATACGTAAGAGACAGTATCAAGTCAAGGTCGAAGTGTAGCTGGCGGTATAACTCTAACCCTAGTGCTATCTCACTTTGGCAGAGATGGAGCCAGTATATCAAAGTCTGAAGAACATTTCCAGATGTCGTACTTTGATATTAAGTTTCTAATCTGGTCTAACTCATATACATAGAACGTACACTCAACGAGCCAACACTCATATCCAGACTGGACACAGAACTGCTTAAACCATAGCAGGGATGTGGATCTCACTGATCTTCCAGACCTTGCCGCCGTCGCTGCTAGTCAGTCCCTTGTAGGTGGATCCATGAGACGAGGCGATGGTCTTGCCAAAGTTGGGGTCAGCTCCCGCCAGAGTGATCTCGGTGTTGATGTATCTCTGCTCAGCCGTTGTCGGGCTGCAGTTGTTATTGCACTCGGTGCCGGTGCCGTATCCGCGCATGTACGGCCCGGACTTGTACGAGTACGAGCTCAGCTCGGCGCCCGTGTCGGCGTCGGTGACGTCCTGGCGCCAGGTGTCGTTGTCTTTCTGCAGGGTGTAGGCGATCTTGACCTTCTGGTTACCGCTGACGGGGCTGGCCTTGCCGTCGAGCTGGCCGAAGCTTCCAAAGATGGAGGCTCGGACGCACCACTGGCCCTTCTTGGCGCCGCACCATGAGTTGTCGGGCCAGGACTCGAGGGTCGTCTGGATGAGGTGGCCGGTGCCGTTGGACATGCCGGGCCAGACGGTGAGCATGCCGTTCTGGGTAGGGGGGGCGTTTCCGGGGATGATGGTGGTGACGGCCTTGATGATGGTCGAGGTGGTAGGGCCCAGGGAGACGGCTCCTCCCCAGGTATCCTGGCGTGCCATCAGGTTGGGGAGTGCTTCGGCGCTGCCAACCAGGGCAGCGGCAAAGGCAGTGAGGGCAGCGAGAGCGTGCATGTTGGATAGATCAAGGAGTTGGAGTAATATGGAGTTGGTTTAGAGCGTAAAGATCGGCCGGCCGCTGATGTCAAGGAAATGAAGTGCTTGATATATCACAGTTGAGATGAGACGAAATATCACCATTATTGAGTGCCGTGGACTTCCTTTTATTCCCACTCTATCCACATTCCTGTAAGACTGAGTGCCGTTCGGAAAATTAACCTGACGAGTCTCGGTCCGTGGAAGATTCACCTCCGGCACTTGATGCAAGGATCCCCGGAGGACCAGTTTCAAGACCTGCTCCATGAGGAAATCACGGATCTTGAAGCTATTCCAGAATTGAACGCCGGAACCGCCTCCGAACCCCTTTGCGGCAGAGTTACCACTTCGGGGTCGATCCCGCCAAGATCGGAGGGTGGAGTGTAACGCTGTGTTTCATTAAAACACCACTTTTGGGGGCGATACGAACTGTGGTGACATACAGGGAGGGTTATGGGGATGAAAGGGAGGAATATCTTACGTAGCTAACTGAGTAAGGCAGGCGTCTTAAGATGGGTTACTTACGCCGACGACCCGAGAGAATGGGTTGTTAACGGGGGTGGACCATCCTTTGATTATCCTGAATCTGTCTTTCTCTGCCCCCTTAGTCTCAGAGTTAAAGTGAGACAAGAGTATAGTGAGGAGATGAAATGCCGAGGGTAATACGAGACATTGTCGCTCAAAGAGTCGCTATAATGGCACGTCAACGGAGGTCGTTCGCCCTCCATCCATGGATGTTATTGGATCCATGGATGCTAGCAGTGATTCAGCCGACAGCTGGAGCACCAGAACCATACCTCTCCTGTCAGACCCCAGTAGGAAGAACCAAGCCCGTGATTAATTATTCTCTCAAATCATCAGAACATTAATAACAAACCAGAGTCTCAGTCATATTATATCGTCTGCTGCTTCTACTACGTATTAGGTTTCGGGGCCTTCTGTCATACAGTGGGATCTCCACTGTTTCCCGCTACCCGCCCACACTGCACTCTATCTTGTATCTTGGCATCAAGGATCCAAAGTCTATTCTCAGACACTTTCTGCTACGCAGTATTATCTTATTCCTTACGATCTTATCTAGGCCTTTCTTTGACACCTGTATCCTGTGTTAATTCATCATGACTCACCGTTCCCGCCTGTTGGTTCCAGCTCCCAGCGCTATTGGCCGCAGGGTTCCATTTCATCCCGAATGAGTAAGGAGCCTGGATCCTTGCCAGGAGTTGCAGGCTCCGATTTCAGCCCCCAGTCCAGGTTTCATCACTTTGCCGCGCGCAGGGCTGAACTTCCCCTCCAGCCCTCTTCATCGTAAAACCCTCGCTGCCAGATCTCCTCAGGCTCTCTTCTTGGCGCTCCATGTTTGGGAAGAAACGCCGCAGCGGCGCGGCAATCGACGAGGAGCGGCTTAGCCGTTACGAGCTCGACTGGCCTTCTGCGCAACGCTGGAACCCTCACTACGCTGTGCCGCGCAACTCGCTGGAACAAGGCCATGCCGATCCCTCGGGCTCGTTCAACTCGGGAGTGACCAAAGACTTTGAAGACCGTGACCATGCCAACCTGCGAAGAGCCACGCGCTCCATGTCCTACGGGAGGAATAAACGGGACATGGACACGCGGGTGATCGGCATCCATGCAGCGGGCATCCCTGAAGAGATTGAAGAAGAAGAGTTCTCGAATCTGAAGCTATGGATCGAGACTATATCGGAACTCTACATGAACGAGCTCGATAATCGCGCACGATGGGACCCCCGATGGCTCAACATTACGCGCCGAGAGCGGTTCGAAGGGCTGGAGTCTGCTGCCGTTTCTATTGTTGACTATATGGCCGATGATAGCGTTGAACGAAGCAAATCTTTTGCTACTGTGAAGGATCTGGCCGGTGCTCTCGATGTACGACCCGCCGACTCCCAGGTCCGGGTCATCATGGTAACCGATCTCAGTCGTTTCATCATGGGCGCCCTGGGCCAGCTATACTCCATTGATCCCGAGTTTTGGTACGAACATCTCGTTGCTTCAGGCTACAGTGCCAGTGACAGCGGACTCAAGCTCAAGAATGCCGCTTGGATGAACTGGCCTGAGCGGGAGCTCCGGTTCCGCCATCGCGCTTTGCCTGGAATCGGTCAGCGCACAGAATGGAACTTGCCACGGCGGACCAAGTCTCGGAAATGGGTTCATCTTCGTTGGGGACGTCTAGGTCTTCTTCACTACCTGGGTCGGAAAGGCTTTCACGAAGACGAGATCCAGCAGCGAGTTTCGGACGGACGCTGGACGATAGAGCGGGACATTGTACTCAATAAGTACGGCTTGCCCCTGGTCGGCAAGAGAAAGGAACTTGCAGAGAAGAAGATGAAAGAGAGAAAGAAGAAGAAGAAGAATACAGGAAAAGAATGGGCGCCGCAGCCTCCAAATGAACCCGAGATTGAAGGCACATCCACGAGGAGCAAGACGACGAATGTGTACCGGCCCTACAGTACTTTCCATCCTGTTCTTCCTCGCAACCCGACATACTGGAATAACAGGGACCTCCGAGTCATGGCTCCTGAGGGAATGGGTTACTGGTCGAGCGTAGATGCAGAAGGAAGGAAGACGAGTAGGTTTATCGCGAGCACGTCATGAGCCTCTTGAGCTGACGTGAGCGCAGTCATTCTACTTTTTGACCCACAGCGACAGATGAAGCATAACAAGACGAAAGAGATCACGCCATCGCTCACGTTTATGCCTCGAGCCATGGAGTTTGAGTCGTACACAGACGAGGAGCTTTGGCGAACTGCAGATCCCGGCGAAACATATCTCGATCCGCCCCCGCCTCCTCTGTCGAAAGAAGGGCTCAAGGCAGAGAAGAAGGCGGCGAGGAAGCAAAGACTCAGGGACAAAAAGTCCAAATTGCAAGTAAAGCTGAACCCCGGAGTTGACGGGCCCAATGGCCGCGACGAGCAGGGCTACGAGACGACCTCATCTTACAGCAGCGACACAGAGTACGACGAAGAGTATGAGCAGACGTTGCGCGACGACTACAAGTCTCCCCAGCCATATGTCCGCGATCGTGACTTTGCTAGGAAGTACTCCTTGTCTACAGTAAACCTCGTCTACCGCTACATCAGCACGATCCCAACCAGCGATCTTTGCCAGGATGATTCACTCATTCCGTCCGTCCTCACGCGCCTCACTTTCGATGACACGTGGCAGCTGCTTTCTGAACTACGCATGATGCTCGATCAGATCGATGCCGATCTCGGCGCCGACATACATACTCATCTTCTCGAGTCTGTCGGACTCATGACGCGGCAGAACGTGGGCTGGGTTCGCTCGACACTGCAGGAGTTGAACGAATGGACAGGCCACATGAACAAGGCTGTCAATGCCATTCCCACGCCGGCGGAACTGATGGAAGAGCTTGCTGAGCTCACGGATGATCTGAAGTCTCTCCAGTCGCGCTCGGATCAGACCCTCAACCTTCTCGTGGCGTCGACTGGCCTTGCGCAGTCGACTCTGGTTATCGACCAAACGTCCGGCATCAACAAGCTGACCGAGCTCGCCTTTTTCTTCATCCCACTCTCCTTTGTCACCTCAATCTTCTCCATGCAAGTCGCAGAGCTCACCGAGACACCACCAAAGATATGGACCTGGGGCTTGTCACTGGGGCTGGTTTTTATAGTGACCTATATCATACGCAGTATCGTGCGATCCCCCTCCGTCCGCATCGTGGCCATGGGTGCCCGCGTGACGATGCTGAACCGCTTCACGTCCTCGCACTCGGCGTCGCGGCGTCTCAACTCGGTCGGCAACGGCGCCATCATCAAGTTCTTCACCGCGTTCAGCATTATCATGATCATAGGCATATCCCTAACGGTGATGTTCCTGCTGTTCCACTTCTTGCTGCACTTTGGCATCTGGCTCGCTGCGGCGGGCACGGCGATGTACTTTATCATCACGCGCTGGCCCGAGCCGGCTGTGCTGGCCCCGTGCTTTGTGGCCATGGCCGTGGCCGCGGGGGGCGCTTCGACGGCTTGGTACTGGCGCGAGGAGATCCTCGAGCAGAGCTCCAACGTGTACTTGCGACTTTTTGACTGGATCCGGGAGTTGTTTCCGGATAAGTGGTTCTTGGATACCGTTGACGATGAGGACTTGGACAATGAGGGCGTCAAGACGTTTAACAGACAGGCCTTTATCCTAGCAACAGCGTAGTAACTATGCAGACACCACTTGTGCTTCGTTGGTATAAATTTACTTTACAAGGGGATTTAATATGCTCAGCTGGCCCTGAATCATCGTCTCTGAATCATTAGCCGACAAGTCTAGGATGACACTCTAGTCTATGTGCGTTTCCTCTACCAAAGAGGGTTTTGCTGTCACGATTTCAAAGAACACGGGGGTTTTACCCCCACATCTCACAAAGGAACATGTCTCCAAGGTGAAGCGGTTGATGGAGAAAATAGGGGCGACAGCTCCCAGTTACGCTACAGCATATGCCGTCGTCAACACAGTCTCCATTGCCAGATCCTATCAAGCTCCATCAAACCAGAGGAACCTCGCATCCTTACTCCCAGCTACTTATTAGTTTCAACTGATGCACATGTAGAATAGCTTCGATCGCTGGCGACGCGGACGAGTGCGACCTCGTTTCTGCGGATGGTCCAGACGCTGGGATTTCGCGTGTAGGTGCGCATCCACACCTCTATTCTATGTGCTATTCTATATGCCTTTCCTCTATCAAATCGGGATTTACTGCCACAATATCAAAGAACACAGTGTCTTTTCACGTCTTTGATATCATAACCCGATATCAGCACAGCTAGCTGCCTACTTAGTTTTCCCCTGCATCCGCCACGCATACAACGACGCTTGTGGGGCTCTGAGGATCCATGTCAAACTTAGATGGAAGGAAGAGGAAAAGGGAGAAGAGCAGTTGAACTGCAGCCCCAAGGCGACAGAGGAGTAGGCAGCAAGATTACCAAGGATGCATGACGAGCTACGTATGAATCTCGGCGTGTACATCATGAACAATTACGTGCCCGGGTACTTTGTAAAGATGATGGAGGCAGTCAGTATACAAAAGAATCTTTACGAGTAATTTTGCCCTTTACCAAGTTGTCCATCGGCTGGTTGGAAACCTCGTCAAGAAAGGCTAGTCTGGGGAGGGAATGAGGACGATGAAACGCAGTGAAGGCCTATCCGACATTGTTTTGGGGTCATGGAAAATAACGGAATGGCATTTACCCTCCCGGCCTAAATAGTATAAAATATCGAATAAAGACAACCAAGGTAAAGTCTAGCAAACTGGAATCTCTCTATGGGGTCAAGCTGCCCGGCAAGTAAAGCTGGAGGATAGTATCATTGTAGGCATTTCTGGATGATAGGACACTCAACTAGGCTGTCGATGATGGGAGATTGGAAGGGTAGATACGAGTGTTGACTTTGAGGCAATTCTCCTAGTGTCCGTCAACCATTCTAGTTGATCGGCGCTTAACAAAAGTACCAGCTGGCCGCGTGTCCTGTGGTCAGGTCTGCCTCTGAGAGCGATGAACATGCCACAACAAGTCAAGCCTCGATCCGCGGCCTCGTCAGTGGCGGTCTAGGCAACAACAAAGCAGGGCTATAATTCCGACGAGGCAGAGACAAAGAGGCTACTGGCCCCAGTATCAGTCGACAAAAGAGGCAATTGCCGGATTCAGCCGGCACGGGCAAGAATTTAAGCGACCCGACCTAATGATCAGCCCCTGTCAAGACCGCTCCAGGGCGTCGAGGCTGCGTATGCTTCTGTGTTAGTGGGTATGTAGGTTACTGCCTACTACCTCCCCTGTACGTTTGACGAGAGATGGAACTATTCAAGAACGGTTTTTGAACGGGGGGGTTAGAAAAGAGCGAAGCTGGGTAGTATTAGATGTATCACTATAACGGTGCCACTACCTAGATATAGTCGCAGCTTTAATCACGGCTTTAATCGTGGCTTTAATTGCGGCTTCAATTACGGCTTTAATTCATACAGTCAGTCTCATTAGTCTGATAATTCCTTATAGCCACGCGAGGGGTTCTAGTATGGAAGGAGAAGTGGGGTTCCGGATGCGCAAAATCGTTCCTGAACAGTTCCATCTCTCGCCAACCGTAGTACTCTGCTACCTTGGTAATTATAGAGTGTTATCCTTTCGCTAGGACGGGAGCAGACCGTGGCTTTCCTATTGTTCGTTGGTGGTGGTTTTTGCTTTCAGCTATTTACACCAAGAGTCTGGGCCGGCCGCTTTCAGGGGCTGGTGAGGATTGGTGACGCGGGCTGTAAGCAGAGTCTGACGATGGGTCATAGGTCATACTTGCCGGGATCATCCTCCTCTGAGCATTTCTTACTGCAGTAGTCAAGGAATGTTTCATCATGATACATACGACGTGACCAGGGCAGCCAAGCAGCGTCGGTTGGGGGCCTTGGGGGCCAGGGAATAGGAATTACTACGTAACTACGGATAGTAGCTCATCGATCCGGCCCAGGGCTTAGGCCTTGAGAGGCTAAAGGCGGGGCGGGCGGGACTCTAACACCCGACACCAGGGCCCGAGTGCAGTCGGATCCATGCGAATTCCCTACAACGGAGATCCGTACCCGACGGACAGTACTATGTACTAGCACGCAGTAAGCTTCCCGTCCAAGGCACATACTGTACTATACCCGGTGTAGCTAATTTCAAACAAGAAATTGGCGTCGAGCATGGGTCTAGGCAGCAGCCCTAGGAGGCTTAAGCCCAACCACAGCCGAGCCGTGAGATGATCTTGTCTCGTACTGCCACGCTAGAATCTGACACACCCCCTGTCCGCTAGGATTGGAGGCGCAAGGGCGATCAACAACAAGACAGAAATGGAGATCAACGACTGTCATTAATGAAGCTGCAAGCACGTCGATATTTGGCATAGCTTGATATCTCCTTTCCACGCCACTTTCCTCTATTACCTGTCGCCTGGTTTCTGTTTCTTGGTTTCGCTGGCGATCCATGGATACTACCCTCCTCCTACATAACCACCTTTGACCCCTCCAACACATGTCTTCACGCGCTGGCCTGCCCGGCGCCGCGAGGCCTTCTCGTCCTAGGTATCGCCTCAACTGTTCAAAATGGCGATGGGCAAAGAGAGGCTTCCTGCTATTATCCGTCCTTTTCAGCGTCACGTTAACGCTATCGTACCTAGTATGTCACAGGTGCCACCCCCTCTAGCCTCACTTTTGCTGACCACGTACCCTCAGATGTTTAATGATCGTGTGCGGTCCTACGAATCAACACACCTCGGTTCCCCCTCAACTCCCCAAAACATCTCTCCTGGAGAACGCAAATTCGTTATTGTCCTCCCCGTCGACGACTCGAGCCCCGATCTCTGCAAGGTCATCAGCAGCGCCGTTGCCCTTGGCTACCCAGCACCAGTCATCGTCAACTGGAACCGCGACTTCCACACCGACGCCGAGGGTATTGGGCCCTCGCAATTGGGCAAGATCACTGGTACTCTCAACTACCTCGAGTGGGCGACCAGCAAAGATGCCTCGGGGCAGGACAGGCTGGGGGACGACGACTTGGTGCTCATGCTCGACGCCCACGACATCTGGCTACAGCTCCCCCCGAGCGTTCTCCTGCAACGATACTACAGCAGCAACGAGCGAGCGAACAAGCGACTCGCCGACGAGTATGGCTTCTTCAACAAGGACCTGATGGAGCAGACAATCATCGTCGCCGCGCAAAAGGGCTGCATCGCCCCCCGCGACAAGGTCTCCAATCTCTACTGCAACGACCTACCCGACAGCACCCTCCCGCCTGACGTCTTTGGCTTCTTGACCGACTACAAGATTGGGAAATTCAGATTCATGCGGCCCAAGTTTGTCAACAGCGGCAGCTTCATGGGCCCGGCGGGCGACATGCGGCGATACTTTCAGCGCGTCAAGGACAGGATGGACCAGGACCTGCTTGAGATCACCTCCAAGGATGATCTCGGCGGCGATCAAGGCATCTTTGCCGAGGTGTTTGGCGAGCAGGAACTATGGCGGCAGCAAGTCCAGGAACACGACTTTACCGACGACAACCCAGGCAAGAAAGCCTCGATATCATCGCGAGACGAGTTCGAATACCACCTCGGCCTGGATTACACGCAGGAGCTATTCTACCCGACGTGCTACTCGGAGAACGGCGGTTACTTTGTCCCCCTGGGCGATCCCGAGGCTCTGGCCACGATTTCCAGAGAACAGGGTGTCTCGCCCCCGCGCATAGAAGGAGTCCCCGCCGATGTCAACGCAGCAGTCGGCCCCTTCTCCAAGCTGGTCGACGGCCCCGACGCAGGCCGCAGCTGGGGCGAAATGCCCCTATACGTCGACTTCTGGACGACGTCAACGCCCGTCGCGATACACCACAACGCGTGGAAGAACGGCCTCAAGAGCCGGCGGAAGACGTGGTGGGACAAGACGTGGTACTTCCCCCACCTGAGGCAGCTGCTCGAGGCACAGACACACGCCAACGAGACGGCGCCGCTGCTGACTCTCGAGGCCGACCAGGGCAAGCTACAGGTGTGGCCGTACGGCGCCAGGGTTGAGGGCAGGGCGGCGCTCCTGTTTGGCAAGAGCAAGAAGACCAAGGCGTGGGAGCTGCGGGCGACGGATTGGGATACCGTCTGTAGATCTCGTAATGAAGCCGACGAGGCCGCCTCGCATTGGTACGATGAGGTCTTTCGGGATGGCAAAGGTCCTTTTTAGATTCGGCTGGGTTTGTTTGGGAGTTACTCATTGCGTGTACGGAGTATTGATTCATGACTGGCATTGTGCTGTTGAACGATCTTATCTGGCAATCTGTCTGTCCTCGAGCGTTTCATGAATGGGCTTTAGTTGCCATCTACTATCTGATGTGCCTTTCCTCTGTCAAAGAGGGATTTGCTACCACAATATCAAAGAACACAGTTTCTTTTCCCATCTTTGATATCATAACCCGATATCAACACAGCTGCCTAAATTTAGCAATAATTACCAACATACCAACGTAAACCAAGTTACGTAGCCCCCTTATTATATCGCGTCCCACCTGGAAAGTCGAAGATCACCTCCATGTCATCCAAGCTTCTCTTACAACACTGATACGAGGCATAATAGCGCCGACATAAAGCATCCCCTCAGGTAAATAGGGGAGGCGAAGAGTGACGTCGGCAATACCTAGGCCTTTGATATTACATGTATCACCATTATGAGATAATATGGGAATTAAAAGAATCCGGTTGCATTTACGAGCAACTGGCTACAACGTCCTTAGCTCCATGGCTCCGTAAAGTATTTCAAAGTACCTCTAGTTTTCTCAAAGAAGTCGGTGTACCTCAGAAGTGGTATTCAACCTAGACACAAAGAGCCATTATATCTCGAGCTCATTTCTGTTTAGTACAAATCAAATGTGATTTGGCCTCTGAGTTCAAGTTATCCTGCTGATTAGCTATGGGGGCCGGATTGGCTTGGCAGGAAAGGACGGGTGGTTCAGGTCCATTGGTATTTGATTAGATGATATCGTTCTTACCATTGCGCAAAAAGGAAAGGGCACCCTCTGCCATCTGATTGCAGAAGCTGCAAGTGAGGTGGGCAAGGATGGTATCCATACCTCTCTACTCGCAACATACGATACCACGATCCATCACTCTCGATTCATCCCCAGCCCCATTATCGTCAGCTCGCGGCCGCAAGATGGCAGCAATATCTTTTCATCAGAACGACATCTTATCTAAACTCTTACCTGAGCTCATCAACCTCATCTGCGAAGAGTTGCGCCCCAAGGATCTCGTCAACTTGCGATGCGTCAACCACAACCTTCACAGTCTCGTCACGCCGTGGGCCTTTCGACACATCAAGCTTCGGGCGGTATGGCGGAACAACAACGCCCATCAGGGTTTCATCAAGATTGCTCGTTCGGAAAACCTGCGAAGCTGGGTACGGGAGGTCGACGTGGATACCTGGGCCGGCCCAAGGCTTACCTACAGGTCGGATCGTTGCCCATGGCCAGCCGACTTTATGAACGCGCTACCTCTTTTACGCTGCTTCCGAAATACTTCGACACTCAACGTGAGATTCGACCAGGACTGTGGATACGCTGATGACTCTGGAGTCGACGAAACACCCGACTTTAGGTATCGCATCCTCGACATCATCTTCCAATGTCTCGCAGGCACCTGGACTTGCACGCGGCAGAAGAGAGTAGACGAAACCTTGGATTCAAACGGTTATATTCCCAACTACGAAGTTTCTGAGGCGCCAGCCAACGTTGAAACTGACAGCCTCATGTCCCTCAGGGGGCTCACGGTCCGCAATCTCGCCCACTACGTCGACAGACGACTAACAGATTCCGAGGCATTCAACACAGTCATGGACTCTGGAACCCTAGTCGATCTCAAGCTACAATTTGCCGAGCAGTCAAGCATGACTTTTAACCGAGGGCTCCCCGACGGCATAGGAGAGCACGACGTGTTTGCGGATCTTCACAAAACCTGGCTGAGACCCGCGGTGGCGAGCAACCTCCGAGTCCTATCGCTCTACTACTTCCACGATTGGGGCTGGTGTCCCAAGATGGACTTTCGCTTCATCAACCCTGCAGAAGGCGGGTTTCCAAATCTGAGGGTCCTGGCACTCGGCACCTACGTCTTCAGCCACGAGTGGCAGATCGATTGGATCGCGTCTCAAGGAAAGAGGAATCCATACGGCGGCCTACAGGAGCTATATCTTGATGATTGCTCTGTTCTGTACCATGCCAAGTACAAGGCCCCTCTGGAACAAGGCACTTCTGTGGTTGGCCGAGACTCCGGAGGTAACGACATTGTCGTTTCTAACGAGGGCTACCCACTCAGACACAATGTACCAACAAACATGGCACAGTTGTGTACCGTTGAGCACCATTCCTCAATCCACTGGAGCGACATTCTCTCTCGTTGGAGGACCACGATGACTTCCCTCAAGGTCTTCAAAATGGGCTATGGCGCATGGGAGGAGCCAGACGACGAAACCGGTGACGCCGAGATTGACAGCGATCTCCACCACCAAGCGGTCTTTCCAATGCCAAGAAGTCTTCACCACAACAACCCCTTCAGAGACTTTGCCTACACTCCCTCACCGCCGCAAAGCTGGCACCTCCTAGAAGGGGTTGAGCGGTACATGGGCTGGAGGGGCATGAGTGAGGATCGAGAATTTGTGCTGGTATATGTGAGGTTTGCGTTCAATTCAAGACCGTCGGGTTATACGTGGCTCCGCGAGCATGACACGAAGAAGCCTGGGGATGCGCTGAAGCCTTACAAGGAGGGAGATGAACGTGCTTTGGATATATTTAGGGAGACAGTGGAAGCGAGGCGGATAGGGAAGACGTCACTACTGGCCTATTTGGTATCTCTGTAAATCAGATTGCCTCGTTTAAACTAGAGTGAAGTCTTGTAGATTAATTTGATAACCCTTGGCTAACGCGTTATGCCCTTTGGTTTACCTGCCTAGACTATGGAAAAATGATAGCCTGAGAGTAAACCGGGTGTGCTCGTATCCATATCAGACTAGAAGTAGGGATCGTCAATAGCTAAAGTTCGTATACTATATCGTACAGCCACATCACGACGAACAACTACAAGCTTATCAGTTTTTATTCAACTCCAACATACAGCTGGGATACTCAAGGAAATCAACACTTGGAAGACAAAACCTCGCACCACTTCCAGGGGCAATCGCAAATTGGAGTTGACATGTTAAATCGAGAATCATGATTGCAAACTTTGGCAAGGGCAGAGAATATTACATGTGCACGTAGCTTGCGACTTTGCTATTAGACCTATCAACGCCAACTTGGTACATCGAAACAGTCTCGTCCTTTGCTGAGATTCTCAGGGCTTCTCCCAAAACTGCTCAATCAGAGCCCGTGGAAGCGGTGTCTTGCTCTGCGCCGTAGCAAACACCTTTAACGTCAGGGGCCGATCTCGCATGCACACCGCCACGCCTGACTTGGTCTCAGACCCCTTCACTGCATCCCTCAACTGGCCGATCAGTGCGGCCATCTTGCGCAGAGCCGTCTGATTGCTCTCTCTTGTCTCCCAGCCTCGGAGGTCTTTGTCGATGCTGTCGACCTTTATCTGGGAGAAGTTGCCGTCGACGTGGTAACCCCGGATGAGATATGGCGTGCGGCCGAACCACAGCTGGGGAAGCATTTTACCTAGAGCGGCTCCATTAGGCCTGACAGACTTGATCTCTGCTGCCTGGCTGTGTGGTGTCAATGTTCCGCGAGCAATGACCTGGACGCTAGCAGTCTTGGTAGACTTCTGCTTCGCGTACCGGGGCTTGGGGTCTTCGACTTTGAGGCCTCCCAGCGACTTGGTGAGGTCCCCAATGGAGGCAGCTCCAGTGCCCTCATCGGACTGATGCCTACTTTCGTCGGTAGCAAGGGGCCAGGTGGCATCGACCTCGAAGCGGACAGCGCAGTTCAGACCTCCAAGGTCATATCGAAGAACTCGATGATGACCCGCAATATCCGACATGCCTGTTGGCGCGACAGTGACGGCCTTTTCAAAGTTGTGCCCGAACCCAGAACGGTGCGACCCCCGAATCATGTGCCGAGCAGACTTTTCGCATCGCTCAATGACAAGCGTGTTCTGAACCATGTAGAGGTTGATGCGGAAGCTTTCCCCGCACCTCCCGTGGCAAAAGTCCAGCAGATGCCGCAGACTGTTGCGGTTGACGAGGACGTCGATGCCGTCAAACTTCTTTGTTGGATTCATGGTACCCATGGCTTGGAAGACGACTTCAAAGGGGTGCTTTGGCACACGGAAGCTGTTCTGGTCGATGAAGTGGAAGCCCGAGTCTGGCGCGATGCGCAGGGGGAGGGGTTTGGGGCTCCATTGCGGTGGCTCACCTACAATAGTCAGTTTTGTGAAGTTCCATGGCAGAAGGGAATAGGTGAGGTTGGGAATACCTGGGACGTAGACCGTGGGCTGCGGTTTGATGACCCAATTGTAGCTGCAGAGGAGTTCATATCCGCCCTCGCTGGACACGGCGACGTCGACGGGTTGGATCTGTGAGTCTTGGATCGAGGTCAAGCATAACCCAACGCCTGCGAACAGCCATTTATCTTTTGCCTGTATCCCATGGGAAGGGGAAGAGAGCGACAAGGTCTGATAGACAAAAGTCAGCGCAAGTGATTCTGAACAATAAAGAGAGACAAGTACTTGCCTTGAACCCAGCTAGACTCTTGCTTTTGATGACCCCCTTGGCAGCGTCGAGTTCTTTATCCCGAATCAGGTCATGGACGGTATCCCTCGAGTCGCGAATATGCTGCTGCAGAGCTTCGACACTCTTGAACTTGCGAAAACACCCGCACTCCATTCTGAGGGGGGAGACGGAAGCGGCGGGCTTGACGAGCTGCTTTGCCTTGTTCATGCTGGCCCTGCAAGATGATGCTGGTGAAACATGCACGAGATGGATTATGATGAGCGCTGGGGCTGCGGGGTTGCACTGAAGGCCAGGTAAGTGCAGGACAGCCAACACCGTGACAAACGGAATAGCATGCGTGTTTCAGACAGGGTGTTTACTTGAGAATACAATATGGAAGTGCTGGACGTTTGTCACGATGCTTGTCTGCACCATGACTTGACATCCACGGACCATTATTACCTAGGTAGGCTGCACTTGCACATTGCAGTAGTACCCCAAGACCCTGGCAGTCTTGGGTTGATCGAGTGTTTACATTGCTGTGATAGGACTTGGAGTATAATATCCTGTTATTAGATGTAGATATACTGAGGCAGTGGAGTGAATGGAGTTCCTTGGGTTAACTTTATTTATATGTTGCTCAACTGTGCACCTGCGCAAGCCGGAACGAAGGTAAGGCTTATACAGAACTATTCCCATCCTCATAATCTCTCAAACCCAGTCTCAAACAGTCTTTTCCATCCACGGCGGCAGACTCACTAACCCCACCAGATCCCCGACCTTTACATCCTCGAGCAACCTCCCGTGCGTCTCCTCTCCCGCGACCGCGCACGCACAGCCTTGACCACGTCGACGGGGATGCGTTAAGTGCTCCAGGACGCCCTCTCCCAGTCTCAGGGGGGCCTTGCCGGCGAGACTCGTCCTCTTGAGTCCTCTGCTTGCAGTCCACATTATAAGTGTGAGCCATCCCTGCTCCCGCGCCGTGGCTTCGAGTGTCGGGAGCGGGAGGAGGGTGAGCAGAACGTTGGAGAGGTAGTTGACCTGCATGTTCTTCACATGGCCCGTTGGTGCAAGCTCATGCGATATTTTGCCAATCCCAGCATCCAGAATCAGGAGATGAAGCCTGTTATGCCTGCTCTTGGAAGTTCCGACAAACGCCTGGGTGCTGGCGTAGTCCCCGGTGTCGAGCTTCATCACTTGGACGACGGCATCGGGATTGGCCGTATTGATGGCTAGACCGGATACAAAGGCCGACTTCACTTCTTCGCCTGTTTCGATGTTCCTCACAGCTAGAATGAGGGTCGAGACTTTGAGGGTGAGCAGCTGGCGGGAGATCTCGAGGCCAATGCCTGATGTTGCACTGGTGACGATGGCTGTTTTGCTGCTGAGGTCGATGCCCGACGGCAGAGGCTCGACTTTTGGTTGGAACAAGGGCATTATTATATTGGTCTTAAGCTTGATTAGTAGACTATTCAATAGAAATCAGTTGTAGTATAAAAGGTTTGATGTGATTACTTCTGTGGTAAAAGCCCGTCTTTGACAACTGACGTTGAATACTTGTTCAATCTCTTCCTCGACCATGATCCCTTACAAACACATCTTCTATATCGACGCCTCTTTCATGTTGAGGCTCTGGGAGCCAAATTCACCCGTGTCATATGTTGCCGAGATACTCGAATCCCGTCTACGCCATTGGAACTCTCAAGTCCGCATCTTCTCCACAACCCGCAAGGCCACACATTGCGAGGGCGTAACTAACCCGGATCTCGTTCTCACTTTGAGCAGATACTCCGACTTGTCCCTCATTTCATAAAGTGTAAATAGACAATTCATTGCAGAAATAGGGTATAAGATACCTGAGTCACAGATTACCAAATGTGCATCCGACAACGCCCATAACGTATCCCGATCAAGACCCAAACAGCATCAACTCATTCCATCCCGTAAACGCGGCGCATTTCCAACCCAAGGCTCTTCAACATATAAAACAACATATCGCTTTTGAGATTAATCGACGCTGCACGATTAGTGCTTGTGCTCTTCCGTCGTCTCGTTGTGCGCAGCCAACTCGGCCGCGAAGCCGGTGTGGCCTGCGCTGGGCGATGGGTACCCCCCAGGCTGCGAGTTGATGCTCGTTCTTTGAGATTCTTGGCCAGAGGGACTCCCCTGGGGATGCGACCACCTGGGATCATACGAGCCCTGCGAAGCGCTCGAGTTGCGGTAACTATTCGGAGCCAAGCTGGGACTGGGCTGCGAATGTTGCAGGCCTGGCGACTGCTGCGGATGGTAGTAATCGCCCGGGAGCTCCATGGGGAACGACTGCATGGCTGTCTTGGGCGGGACAGGAGGGCCAACGTTTGGGTTCTGGCTCTGGTTCGGGTGCTGCGGCGGCGGCGAGTGCGTCTGCTGCATCTGATACGGGCTGTGCGGGTAGCCCTGGGAAGATCCGCCCGTGCCCGGGCGCGCGTACTGATATGTCGGCGATGGCTGCGGCTGCTGGGGATACTGAGAAGACTGGTTGTATGGACCTGGGCTCATGGGACCAAGTCCGGGGCTGGCGGGGCCGGGGCCATACTGGCTGTTCTGCTGTCGCAGTAGCTGCTGGTTATTGGCGTTGGACCGGTCGGCTGGGTTGATGGTCTTGAGACGTCCATCCT
>JABEYC010000691.1:0-13141 GCA_013266195.1 Fusarium zealandicum | reverse complement strand
ACCAGGTTCTCATGCAGCCTTCCAGAATCCCCCTCAACGACGATGCACACGAAAAGGGCCAACGCATGAGCTCCCGGCGAGCACTCTACGAGAAACAGTTCAACGAGATCAAAAAGGCGGCCACTCCTCGCAAGGTCAGCAGCATGCGTCACGACGACATGGAGAACTCGCCAGGTTCCGATCCCCGGACACCCCGCGCCGGCCGAGGCGGAGATATGGACGACGACGAGGGCTTTGTCGTAGGGGGAGCCGCAGTCACGCCTATGAAGCGTGTACCGCTCCTCGCCAACTTTGAGGAGTGGATGAAGATGGCGACCGACAACAAGATCAATGCGACCAACTCTTGGAACTTTGCCCTCATCGACTACTTTCACGATATGTCGCTGCTCAAGGAAGGCGACGGAGTCAACTTTCAGAAAGCCAGTTGCACGCTCGACGGGTGTGTCAAGATCTATACGAACCGAGTGGACAGTGTTGCAACCGAGACCGGCAAGCTGCTAAGCGGCCTTGCCGACAGCAACAATTCCAAAAAGAAGGACAGGGATGGCGAAGAGGGAGAAGAGAGCGAGGAAGAGCTGGACGAGAACGGCAACGTGAAGAAGAAGCCCAAGAAAAAGGTAAAGAGGACATCCCGAGTCTGCCGGTATTCAAGCTTACACTCATAGACGCAACGCTCATCTGAAGCAACCCTAGCGCCATCCTTCAACTCATTACAGCTCAAGAAGTTTGAGCTAGAGTTTGCCGTGGATCCCCTTTTCAAGAAAGCATCCGCAGACTTTGACGAGGGTGGCGCCAAGGGACTACTTCTGAATCACCTCATGATCGACTCAAAGGGACGTATCGTTTTCGACAGCAGCGACGATACCGGTGACGCAGCCACTCTCGGAAAGCAGAAATCCGCCGAATTGGACGAAGAAGACGAAAATGCCGAGGGAGAACAGGAGGAGGAGCCAGTGGAAGAGGATGAGGAGGAAGAGAATGATGTCGAGATTGATGTTGCGGCGCTGGGAGCCAAGTTCATGCCTGACTTGCACCAACTAGACGAACTCGACGTCTGTCCTTCGCTCAAGACATTTGATCTTGGTGATCCCTCCGGTTCCATGGACATTCCTTTCCTTAAGGCGCCTGACGACTGGCGGCAAGACCAAGATAAGGAGAAGACGCCCGGGGCTCTCGGCGACATTTCTGGGCTGATGATCGATGGCGACGCACCTGCGGGCTTTGACGACGACGATCTTGGTCTGGGCTCTTTTGACGTGGTAGACGATGTGGCCTTTGGTGAGGGTGGTGAAGCGTGGGCCCGGGAAGCTGCCTTGGAACCCCAGATGCGAGTATACGACGCCGGTCTCGGCGAAGAGGGCGGCGACGGCGAAGGATATGACAACAACGGGGAGTACGTCGTTTCCATGACGAGTGCGCAAAAGGCGGATAAGATGCACGAGGACATCCTCGGGTTTTTCGATCAAGCGTTGCAGAAGAACTGGTCCAGCGCTGAACACTGGAGAATTCGAAAGATCAAGGACGTCAACAAGCCGGCCGGGGAGACGAAGAAGCGCAAGGAAAAGGAGCCATTCGAGATCGACTTTGCGGCGCAGCTGGACAACCACGCATACGACACGATTTACACACAAGCAACCAACAACTCGGCTGTCAGCATGCCCAAGAAGGACTGGAAATCAAAGTCGCGCAACCTCCTCCCTGACGACAAGCACTTCAACTCGAAATCCCTACTGAATCTCTTCCTGAAGCCCAAGGCACGAATGGGCAAACGCCGCACTGGGTTTGGCACTAGAATTGGTGGCTTTGGTAACGCCGGCCAGGACAACCAGCCTGAAGGGGAGATGGACGAGGCTTTCTGGGCAAACCAGAAGGCTCCGATGCAAAACTCCGACGATACGGCACTCCCCCAGGGTGATTACGACGCCAACTTCTTCCAAGACGACGGCATGCCGTTCCCGGGCGGAGACTTGGACGAGGATGATGATCTCGAGTTTGCAGATGCGCGGGATCATTTCTCGCCCGCATCGGATGGCCAGGGAGGCTTGACGGAAGGTGGTGGACTGACAGCTCTCCTCAACGGCGAGACGGTGACGAATACCGGGGCATTCGGAACGACTTTGGTGACCCAAACCAGACGTGTGCGGCCAGAGTACGTGCAATACGCCAGAGTAGCCAAGAAGGTGGACGTACGAAGGCTAAAGGAGGAGCTGTGGAACGGCATGGACAAGGATATTCTCGAGGTAAGTCTGCAAATGCAGTTGGTGCGAGCAAACAAGGTGATGCTAACATATTTGTCTCTAGAAACCTGCCGATGCCCCCGCGCCGTTGGATGCCGCCGACGCAAAACAGGATGAGCCGCTCAAGTTTACTTCGGTCATGAACAACCTGCAGGCAGTGTATCCCAAGCCCATCATGGACGATATCTCAACATCGTTCTGCTTCATCTGTCTGCTGCACCTGGCCAACGAGAAGGGCCTGGTGATTGAGAATACGCCGGGCCTGGAGGAGCTGGAGATTCGCAAGGACTGGACCGCAGAGATTACCGAGGGCGAGTAGGCGGTTGTAATCACGTGCTGTGGGGTAGATGCATGGTGTCTGTATGAGGAGAGTTGCCCGGACATGAAGGATAGTGTGATGATGATATACCAGCAATGATAGGTACGAAGCAACGAACTGGGCATGAGTTGGGAGCGGATGAATAGACGGGCGTCATCTTTTGGAATAATCATGACCGCTGTAGCCTTGACCTGCTGTATCGAACCAAGTCTACCTTGTGATGTCTTCTAGTGGGCATCTCGGCCAACTCTTTGCTCTCCCTCTTTCAACTCGTCCGCGATAAAGAGTGCGTAGCACAGTCAGATCTTCTTGTGCCCCCAGTATTTATCGTATGGAGTCGGCCCCTCCCCGCAATTCCAGGACCCTTGTTGATCCCCCCTCCCCACTCTGGCCCAAAATGTGGCTGCGCCATGACGTTTTTTAGACGAACTGGACCCCTATGACGAAAGAGAGGCTCAACGGTTTGCCTTGTTTCTCGAGGACCCTGATTTTTGTCCTCTCCCAAAAGGTCATTTTACCCCTCTAAACCTCACTTTACATAATTTGGTGTCTCCCATTCCTCACGGAGGGGTTCTACCTTCCGGTGGAGTCGCAAATTCACTTGCAGATTGATCGTCGCTCGTCGCTTGTTTCATGGCATTGACAAAAGGCCCTCGCCGCAATGCGCTGCTGGTGGTCTGATGCTCTATCAAATACCCTGGCCTTCCCAATGCAAGCATGTGAGTACCCTTGATTTGCTTTCAGTCACTTCGGTTCAAAAACAGGCTTTTGTCACACAAGCTGGAGCAGTTTATGCATTCATACATGAAAAGTATATTTTTATCATGGTCGTTACCCAAAGCCCGACTTGATCATTTACATCAACCAGTTTGCCTCTACTGGTATTCCCATATGCCCTTTTCGATCCCATCAGGATCCAATTCATGCATGTCCGATATGCCCAACCCCAAAACGCCAAAACCCACGGCTGCGCGGTCGAATTCGACAATCTCTACAACAGCCATTACACATATATGCCACATCCCGCCAATGCCAGGCCTGAACCTCATCGAGTTAAATAATGCTCCGTGGGTATTAAACAAAGAAGAAAAATAGAGCGACCACCTCAACTGTTGATGGGACAGCTTGTCAAGCGTCTTGTTCAACTCAACCTCTCCTCGACGTTTCAGGCAGCCTTTCAGCCTCTCCTCATCTTCGGTCGATACGTTCGTGTCTTTCGACAAGCTCGCCCGCTCTCAGTAGGACGCTCATTCCGTCGAGACGAGGCCGAATGGGTCGTCCCTCTATGGGGGTCGCCAGATCGGGTGCCGGTGTCATCAGCACGTCGCTGTCACCTGCTGACTCTGTCCTCTCCAAAGACCCAGTGGGTGGTAGAGGATGAAGGCCTTATATGCCGCGTTAGCTTGATAACCTGACGAGGTGTCTGTATCGCGAGGATCAAGTACCATATCCCCTTGGCGCGGCGCCATGTCCAAGTGACACCCTTGTTGGGTCTGTCGGACTTGGACTGGCCGCGCTCGTTGCAAAACTAGGCGACCCTCTTTCAAACATTGCCGCGGTCGCAACAACCGGAGTTGGCATCGGCTGGTGGTGGGAGAGGAGGGCGTGGATGGGGAGCGGTCCCTCGCCGGGCGCTCGCGCAAAGCTCGTGGCTGGGCTGATCGAACCGACGCTGCTGCTGGAGGATTGTTCGCTTCGCAGCAAAGGAGCTCTGGTCGCTGCCGGAAGGACGTTGGGCACCTCGGGTACTGATCTTGGGTGGTTTGCCGCGACGAAACCGGACGCGTATGGATTTCCTTCAGAGCCTGTCGACACTGGCATCCCTTTCCTCCCATCCTCGAGCATGTTGGACAACGACGGAAGATGTTGGTGAGAAGGATCAATTCCGCGTCCGCCCTCTCGCCATGACGACTGATGCCTCGATGGCTGCTGATACGAGTCCCGCGGACTTCCAGCCTCGTAGTGAGCCGCGCGCGGCGACGACATGGTATCGTCATTCGAATTCGCCTGCGAGCGTAGTGTCGGTGTTGTCGCTGAGTGCTGCGATTCGGCCACCGATGCGATTGAGTTCAACCTCTCTCGTCGAGAGGGCGGTGGCTCACTCCCCTGCAATCTCTCACTGCCACTTGCACTTGCACTCGAGGTATTGCCGCCTGGTGTTATGGTGCTGCTACTGCTGCCGTGGCGTAATCGAATAGGATCCAGTTTGGGCCTCTTCGATGTGTCGGCTATGAACAGGGATACCAAGTCAGCATTACGGACGTTTTTTGACAGTATATGGATTTGGTGCCATGGTGGCTACAAACCTTGAACTCGCTTCGCTTGCTTCTCTTTGAAGTCTTGGAGATACTGCACGTATTTCCTGTAGTCGGGCGTCTTCTTATACTCCATCAAGTCTCGATGATACCTTTCCTTATCGGCATTCGCCTGACTCTCGTACGCCTCCTTCTCGCCCGACTCAAGGTTCTGCCAGTTTTCCCCCACCAGTTTGGCAATCTCGGTGAAACTCAGGTTCTGACTCCTGAGGTCTTCCCTCATTTCTATCAAGTGTTAACAACCTCATCGGCATGGAGAACAAGCAAGGCTTGGCTACTTACTGTTGGAAAACAGCACATAGGCTGACGGGGGTCGTTCTGGGGCATTCTCGTCGGACTGGTTGCTTGTTTAGTATTATTACTAGCCGAACTGGACCAGTGTCCTGGCTTACCTTGGGATGTCGTCGATACTTTCTTTTCGCAACCCCATGCACCTCCGGGTTGCTCTCCGCCCGACTAGGCTCGGGTTGTACACCATCAGACTTGATGTCCTCACTTGGGTGCCTCACCGGTGTTACTAATGACACTGACGGAGAGATACCTCGGGCATTGGCAATTCTCCTTTGCAGTTTCTATTACGAACCTCACGTTAGTAACTGCGTCCAAGCGGGCTGCGGTTGTAACTTACCCTCCGGTGGCCGAGTTTGACACCCAACGCATCTCTGGATCAAAAGGGTCAGCGGTATTATCGACCGGGATGAGGCTCAACTTACAGGTCTGACTCCTGGATATCAAGAATGATATCCCACTCATCGAACCCCTGCTCAACGAATGCACCGAGATACTGGGATAAGCCCAACTCGCCAAAGAGGACTTCAAGATCGGAAGACATGCAGCTAGCCTTGAAAGTTCCGGGGAACCTCACTCCAAAGACAAGTGGTTTTCTTGGTTTGATGGGTGCCAGGATGACGATTTGACATCTACCCCAGATGCAGGTCAAAGTGGCAATATGCCACCAAAGGCAAAAGATGCTGATTAGCGATCTGGCGCTCCTGAAATGACGCTTCGGGTCCTTCAACAGCTACGATAGACGGGCTCGGTTGAGATGGAAGGATCAACAGACAATCGGAAACTGGAGAAACTCGACGCCTACACGTGTCCGTGAAAAGGCGAATAAAGTCTTGGAATGAGGAGCTATCGTGATGGCTCCTGGGGGACAATGTGAGTACCGATTGAGGATGTTGTCGTGCCGTTGGCAAGTGAGAGGGTGGATCCTGAGGCGCGGGGTTAAGCAAGAGTTATGGTGGACTGATAAATTCCAGCTGAGCGAGCAACTTGAGTTCGAGTTGATGTCAAATAGCAAGCTGCTATGAGATACTGAGAACAAGGGGAATATCGTCCTATCCGAGAAGGCTAGGAAGAGTGAGGTAGGTTTGTCTCACGAGTCTCTGGGGGGAGTTATGATCAGCGTTGATCAAGTCGGGTTGGGAAGTGGAACGAGACACGTTGGGAAACAGGAAAGATGCTTGTCATGACCCCAAGGCTTGAAGAGCAGATGACATGCGAATTGGATTGGACAACAGCCCGTGGGAACGGGGAGAAGAGGTGGACAAGGGAAGCGATGACGAAAGAAACGGGAGGCACCTACAAGCGAGAGATATGGAGTGATGCAGAACGAGAGGTGTGCAACAACTGCTACAGTACGGGCCGGGTGTGATAATTCTGAAAAGGGTGAGAGTCGGGAGATGTGATGATGCAGCAGCAGACAACAGAGGCAAGCGTCGACGGGAAAACGGGAGGCGGAGGACGGTCGAGTAAGAGGAATGGATGAATGGTTTGAAGCTGTGAGGGAGTGGATGGCAGACGGCAGATACTGACACCCCCAGAGGCAGAAGCAGGATCGGATATCTCGATTGTCCAAGGCAGGGTTGGGCCGTGGTGGAGTGGGAAGAGAGAGCTCCGTCCAACGGCAGTGAGAGGAAGAACAAGGCCAAACGGTTCGAGGGCCTGTCTGGGAAGGGTCTGGCAGGTGATGCGTCTGGTGAGCTGATGGGCTGAGCAGACAGACAGAACCGGGCTTGGTTCTGCTGCAAGTCCGTCGGGTCAAGGATCGATGTTCTGGGCCTGGGATTGCCGTTGGCTTGTGCGGCGCACGACGAAACGAGCCAGACAACCTAGGCAAGGACGGGATATAAGAATTGGGATGGCAAAGAAGGGGGCGCCGCAACCAGGGGGCGTGAGGGTTGTTCAACACAAGTCAGCAACCTATTGTGGGGAGAAGTTGTCAGAAAGGCAGACGCTGAGACGGCGACTCAGGGCATCTTGGGTAAGGTAGGTTCCAAAGGCCAGGGTCCAGGGGGGGACGGGGTAGTCTCTGAGGTGCCGCAAGCCACCGGCAAAGTGAAAAGGATAGTTTGGATGGGAAAGCGAAAGACAAGGGGTTTTGCAAGCGAGGTGAGAATCGCGATAGTTGAAGTGAGATGTGTCAAAGAGAAAATGGTCAACAGAACATCAGATTCCTACATCGCATTCCGTTCGGGGGGTGGTCTTCCTCAGAGGCTCACTGAGATGAACTAAGGTACAGAGGGCGTGGTCTAGCCCAAGGCTGCCAGGGGGGGCGTGGGTGCCCAAGACAAGCCTGCGGTAGAGGTACAAGCAGCAATGCCCCGTCCCATTCAAAAAAAAAAAAGCCTTGGCGTCGTCTTTCGGACTCTGGCTTGGATTTGCACCTTTAATCCAGCAAAGTCGACGTATCTAGTAAGTGTCAAGGTTCCAGAAGGATAATGCAAGGGCCGGTAAAGTATCTGCTGGAGTTCCGTTGATCACCAGACTTCCACCGACACTTTGCTGACACTCAAGGACCGGAGTTGAAGTTCAAATGGGTCCAAATCATCATAGCAGCGTGGACCTAGGGCCTGTCGTCGGCTGCGTATAACCATAGGGCGGCACCTGGATAACATCGAGATGCCCCTTCCTGGTCCAATGGGTGCATCGGTGCATCCATGGACCATATCTGGGGCCATGGGCGAATTGAGGTCGCTTCAGCGCAACGCAACGCTACCGGCGGCCGGGACGAGAACCTCGAGCAGCGAAAGCGATGGGTGCCCGGGATGGGCGAGTCAGGCGAACGAGATTCCATAGAAGCATCGCCCGAACTCCTGTGCTCGTGTCGTACAGAGCTTGTGGTTCCGTCATGACGGTTCTTGCTGTCCAAGGCCACAAGCCAAACAAACTGTCACCCTTGGCGTATCTTGCATCCTCCTTGGAGCAAAGGGGCAAGTCAATATGGCGATCAACCGTCAATTAATTGACTTGCCCCATATCAACCAGATCTCAAAGTCCAGTGGGATGCGTCACCCCTTCACTAGCCCACGAACCTCGCCGCCTTGCTTCATTGGCAGTCGACCACGAGGCATGGAGGAGCATGTCGGTAGCGCAGTAGCTCGCTGACTGCAAAGGGCAAGATCTCGATCCCGAATCCGTGAAACTGTCAAAGTATGGGTTCCTGTTAGTTATGGGGTGAGAGTGCGGGAGTCACGCTCGCGAGTCGGATCTCGCCATCTTGTTACTGCTCGTTGCTCAGAAACTCGAAACTTGCCGAGACGGTGCGTAGCGAAGCCCACGGAGCGTGACGTCGGTCAGGGTCGAGGACAAGCTTGTTCTTGATAGGGGATCGCTCAATCAAAAAGCAGGTGGTTGTGGGTTAACTACCAGAATGGACCTTGTTGACCTTGACTTGAGTTTGAGAGGCCAGGGCAAAATGTAGAGCCAAGGAGGGGCGTGAGGCCGGGATAAGTGGACGCACGCCCTGTCGGACGTGGGTTGTTCCTGATCGCCATCGGGCCATGTTGTCGAAATCGAGGTTTGGCTCGAGGATCGCACCACGCCAGAACCCATCGACAGCATCATCGGGTTGGGCCTTTTTTTCCCTTGTAGTCGATACAGCGCCAACACGCGATCTGTATGAACTTCACCGTTGTCCATTTCCCCTTTTCATGAACCACATGGCATGGCCACCGACGTATTTGAAAAGCTCGTTCTCTCAGCAACAGACGCTGCGCCCGCTACCTTTGGTCATGTCGTGCCCAAAGTCGATGCCTTTACAAGGCGAGGGTGTAAGCGTTGCCGTTGAATGGCGCTGATCGGAGACAAGTTTGACCCAGGCATCATGTGCTGCCGTTGCCGTTCTTGGATGATGGGCAGTTGTTATGATAGCGAAACCGCACGACCGACAACCCGTGGTCGTTTTTCATCCAGTCCGTCTCCCCGGTTATAGCCCTATCCGGCAGATGAGGCAAGGCCCTTGTCTTCTTGTTTAAACGGGTACCGCAGTTGCTCACGTTTTCCTGGTGGATAATCAACCTTCTTGGGCTATTGTCTGGACGAGACGAGACGTGCAAGATGCCAATATGTATCATCAGCATGATAGTGTGATGATTAATCCATAAAATGGCGCTGTACTGCGTATGGAGTGTGTTTACGTAGTATAAAAGCTATCGGGTGCTGGCGAAGCAAGCCACATAAGAATCGCCCATGAGCATGATGGGAATTTATCATGCCTCGAATCTCGATCCCTTCCAGCCTTAGGATTGGCGGGCACTCGACCAGCATTGGCGGCTCCAAGGTCCACCCCTTTGCAGTGTTTCGGTCCCAGAGCTTGTCACCATGTCTCGTCTTTTGAGCTTTGCTTGTGCTTCAATGTGCAGGTATGGGCACGGACGGGAAACACCAGCGGCGCCCACGGCGGCCCACGATCAAATGGCCTCTGATGGCCTCTGATGGCCTCTGATGGCCTCTTTACATAGTTGGAGCATTGACGAAACAATGGCTCATGTTCCAACAAGTTTGACGGGTAAAGCGCAGCAACATGGGCGGTCATGAGGCTGAGTTAGTTATCAGCCACGCTCATAACGTCCGCCTCCAAAGATGAGGGTCCAAGGACAAAGTCCGAGGTCTTTTCGGCAGCCCATACAAAAGGCGAAACGACAACTGATTCTTGAGCCGGGTGATGATTGGGAGAGCACGAGAATCACAATTTGCGGGTTTGCTGTAACTCCGTGAATCGAGTGAATCGAGTCAATGAGCTGATGCTCCCTCCATGTTGATCAATGGATGTTGATGCGGTCTAGAACGCCTGGCCCCCGAGGCCTCGCACGGCAAAGGAAGAAAGGACTGGAGGGTGTCTGGTTAAGCCGGTGCAAGTACCTGTACCCTGCCTAGATACACATGGAAGGGACCGGCTGGACGCCGCTTTCCCAAGCTGCCGTATTCCCGGGGCTTACCGTCTCGACAGTCCAGTGGACGCTCGTTTGGGGATAGTGCGAGCTGTCGCCACAGCGCTGTCCCTGCTGATTGGGTACGCATTTTCGGAAATTCATGGTCTCAGTGGGAGGATACGGCTAAGGAATCCAGGCATTGATTGGCCTTGCTAACTTGCCCTGAGCTTTTAGTTGTGATTTGTATTTGGAATTAATATTCCACCTGATTGATGTTGTTGACACAGTTCTTCAATTAATGACTAGAGTCCAACGCGTCAAATTTCAGCGAGGCCTGGCCACCTCAGTACGGTAATCTGCAATTTACCCGGAGCAGCTTAACCCAAGTTCCTGTGTGTCGAAAGAAATGTCCGAAGCGTGGCCCGGGTATTGGAACTCGACGACAACCAACAAAGCAGGATACCCGCAACTGTTGGAAATTCGGCCTCATGACTCGTCCCGCCTCTGCTTTTCTGCACGATTGCCATGTCATCAACGATCCGCCGTGGGTTACAGGATCCCTTGGGTCGGGGCACTTTTGACAGCAAGCCAGAGACATCTGTGCGAAGCGTTCGAGACCCCAGAGTCGGGTGGAGGCTGACATGCACCGAGCGCTAACAGGTACGTACGACAACTCGACCAAACGTGCTAAACAATCCGAAAACTCCACCAGTCTGGCGGTGGTCTTTAGCAGAAAACGCCCAGAAACCGTGGATCTGATGCTTCCCATCTGATAGACGGGTATCATCTTTTGGCAGCTCGGGTTTGCCCAATGGCGAGGTACCTGCCCCTTCCGGTAAGCTGAGTTGCAAGCGCGGCTGTACCTTGAGATCTGGCATGTTGCTCTGCCATCGACTTTGCGCTTGGATGCTCAAAGGGGATTGGTCGAAATCCGTAGAGAGCATGGGCTTTGGTGAGGCGAAAGTTGATCTCCCATGTCTATCCCGATGCGTATTCCAGACTCGAGCCCCCTGGAGCTTGGGGGCAAACCTGAGGAATTTCGATGTTTCATAACCAATCCGATGCTCGAACACCACCTTTTTACCCCTGGCAGCTAGCTACTATGATATGGAGTGACTTGTCATTCTCACACCTTGGCAAGTGAGTTGATCCAGACATGATGGAACTTGATCTCGATCCGCGTCCTCGACATTCGCATAATCAATCTCCTCCCTGGCCAAGTCGAAACTCGAAACTGTCATCGTTGGACTGTAGTCGTCGCCTCGCCTCGCCCCGCATCGTTCGAGATCTGAAGCCTGGCGCATGGCTGCATCGCAGCGGTCCAGTCCAGGCCATGTGGCGCGGCGCGTCTAGACCGACCCATGCTTTGATCCTTGAACCGGGGCCTAGAATCTCAGATGCCCCAGAGGCTCGGGGCCTTGGGGCCCAGATGTGAGACCGGACAGTAAGCCACGCCGCTTGTTGTCGACTTTGCTCTCGGACACCTTTTTAGGCTCCTAGCGGTGAGGTCCATCTCTGCTAAATTACATCACTGGAGTAGGTAATCGAGGAATCGGGAGCCGGCTACCTTGTGCAGTAGTGCATAGGTAGTCTAGGCATAACCGTGTACTCTGCCAGCTGTTATGTATATACCCAACTCTCCTAACCAACGGGTCCGGATGCAGCATTAGTTACAAAGGACCTCTAGGATGAGACGACTGACTGAGCAACACCCGAAGCCAAGATATGGAACCGCAGTGTCGCTGTCGTTGAACTGCTAGATGCTGTAAGCCGGGCACGTGGGCTTTATGAGTTGCTCAGCCTCCACTGTCTGGCTCATCTTGACTCGTGCAAGCACTCAACTTCAACCTCAGCTGTCAAACCTGGCCTCGGTCTCACATCAAAGTGACACACACCCCCTCCCCGGCCCCCCTCGACGCCTAAATTTATACGTATTGTGTCCGTCGAGTCGGGATCTGGACTTGATCTACTACTTCCCCCACCATCGGGTTTTGTCCACTTTCCCATCTGTGCTCTCCACCGTCCTTGGCGTTGGTGGGCAATGGGCATGGCTATCACATCGCATCGACACTAGGGGAACGACCTAGGAAAACACAACGAGCTTGGGTGGGCCAGACGCAGCCACGTTCCAGGTACCTGGGCGCCGAGCGCTTCAGCAGGTTCTAGAGAAGCCCGCACTTGCGGCAGCCTGCGCTGGTTATCCTCCGAAGCCTCCATCCATCGCCAGCCATGTACAGAGTACTTGGACCTAGGAGGGGCTACCTCAGGCAGGTACCTAAACCCCCGCCGCACAACCCAGAGCCGCCAAAGCTTTCCCTAAGCTCTCACTCACTCACTCACCGTCCTCTCGCAACCGCACTACACTAAGGCCTTGATCAGTGAGCGGATTAACGTAATTTTGAGATTATCCTATAGGGCTAAGATAAATAAAAATAGCTTTCTAACCTTATTAAGGTATAAATTGCCTCTTAACCTACTAGATAATCCTAGATTAGAGTTATATAGACCTCAAGATATATCTTTTGGTACCTTCTCTTATTTAGCGTAGTAGCTTAGTAACTATCCCTCTTAAAGCCGAAAAACTAGGCCTAGATACTTATAATTCTACCGTTCTACTAATCTATATTTTTCTAGATTAGTAGAACGCTTAGGATTACGGTAGCTATTGCTATAATAGCTATATTACTAGCTAAAAAGTCAATAGCTCTAGGAACGATTTAGGATTATAACGAGAGGTCGCTAAGCTACAAGATAAAGCAGCGGGATTATCCTAGCTATGGTTACTGTAGCTGGCCTTCTTTTATAGCGAAAATAACACGAAAGCCAGCGATAGAGGAGGTAGGTCATAGATCTAGTTTATCGTAGAGTTATCTATTCTAGAGGGTTGCGTAAGGCTCGTTAGTATATATTATCTTATATTTAGGGGTTAGACCGATAATTCTTTAAGCTATTCTATATAACGAAGCTAACCTTTAATAAGCTCGTTAGTTAGTTATTATTAAATACTAGTCTCTAAGATATACGATACTAAATAATAGAGTAAAAGCTTATAATCTTTCTATAGCTCGTTAGATCTAGTAGGAATTAATATATCGTATCTATACTATTTAAAGT
>JABEYC010000690.1:0-24381 GCA_013266195.1 Fusarium zealandicum | reverse complement strand
ACGATGCCGTCGTTAACGACGATGTCTGCGCAGAGTCAGCGGTGGTGCTTGTGTAGCACAGGACTTGGTACTGACCACACTCGGGATGACGCCCTATCAAGTAGCCACCGGAAGCGGCGCCTTTGACCTTGCCCTTCTCGTAGGCCTCTTCTTCCTGTACTGCGGCTGCTTTACCATTGTTGGCCACGCCCTCTTTGATCGCCCCCTCGTGAACTGTATCTGGCTTGGGACACGCACTTCGCCTCTTTAGAACTATAGGCTTATCGCCATATTTCGGGTCAAGGGGGACGAGATATCCCCAGACGCCTTCGCGAACCTCGTCTTCGATATCGTCCGAGATGGCAGGGTGGCGATCGACGAACTGACTCAGCGGCTGGGTGTCCTGTGGTGGCGAGGACAGCGCCTGGGCTTGGGAGAAGGCATCGTCAGTCTTCTTGGGTGTAATATCTTGGTGGCGTTGTCCCGGAGGAGTGGCGGTGGGCTCCTTGACGAGCTCGCTGGACTCGTCGGTGACATGCGTGAGTGGCGATGGGAGATGTTGCTTGTTGACGACGGGTGTCTTGTCGTGATCGCCAGGGGTCAGTCGGTCGGATCGGCGAGGCTTCTTGGTCTCGGTCTCGTCGTCTGGGAGCGAGCCCTGAGCATGCGAGTCGAGTCAGCACGAGCGGCAAGGTACGAGGTGCGACCAATGATGCGCTCAACGGCATCTTAGGAAACGGTGATGCCTAGCATCGAGCAGGGGAGACACAAGAGAACGAGCACAAGAGAATGGGAGGGGAGTAAAGACTAACGCGCGGGCGCTTCAATTGGCTCTTCTCGTTTCGCGCGGCCATGTCGGCCATGGCCAAGGGTAGCTGTGAATGAAGCCGGAGACGGGCCAGGTGAAATTGGTCACGATGAGGTAGGTGAGCAGAGTCAAAGGCCAAGAACGGGGACTTGGCTTTTGGTGGAGATGAGCGTAAAAGTGATGTCTAAGAGGAGAAGGCGAGAAGAAAGCAAGTCGGAGCAGAGAAGGGGAAGAGGATCGGCCGTGAACGAAGCCCGGTCCGTGGTGTTCTGATGGTGGAGGAGGAAGCCTGGAGCTAGTAGGTACCTTGGATGCGACAACTGCCTGGACAAGTACTTGTTGGTTCCAAGCCACTTTTTTGCTGGGTGCTGCCGAGTAAGTACTAACCTGGGATATGGCCCCCAAACGAGACAAGCGACTCACAGCCTCGATGAAGGGTTTTATTAATAAACAAGGAGGGAGCCTGGATGATCTGGGAGTCAATAAATACGCCCAAACTGCACCGCAAGAGTTGCTCACTGGGGCAGCGCAGCCGGTTAGGTCACGCCCGTAGAGATCAAGTACCTTGGCCTTGGATGACAGCATCGGGGACCCTCATGTAAGGGATGGATGTGTCCATAAGGCCCCCTGCCCTATCTCAGTGGAACTACTACTCGCTACGAGACGGCCTGGCCTGCTAGAGTGTTGCTCATTAGTAGATTCAGGAAAGCTCCCAGGTCAGCATCATCTGTCGAGTTGCCCTACAGGTGGATCCTCTCTCGCTTCACGTCTCCAACCCCGTGTGAAAGCCATTCCCGGGGATCGAGATATCCAACCATGCTTCATCTTCAGATGATCATCTCCATCTCTCCCATAGGTGAGATACCTGACATTGGATCCAATGCTGCAAAAGTCTGGTGCTTATGAGCCCTCCACGGGTCTTGCCCCCATGTCGTCATTCGACCTAGTCACGCTGCCCGTCGGTATGAGACGCTCCGCATGCCCATATGACGCCTGTCTTTTCTCCTTTTTTCATTCTCTACTTACGCCCACCTCCAACTACTTCGTCACGCGTCATGGCTCGTTAATGACCGCTAAAATAGACACTAAAATAGGCTCCCCTTGCTCGAGGCTGCCCGTAGAGGCTAAATGTACTATTCACTTCACTTCTCGCCAGAGCAAATTGTAAAACTTCGAGACCAAGCGCCTCAAGTCGGCATTACCATTATTCAATATCATGCCCTTGCTCCTCAGCTACAACAATCAACAATAACGCGCCATATCCAACGCCTCTGGCACGTCTAACGACAAGCTCTACACGCCATGCCACCTGCTCTACGGCTCTCCATCGTAAAAGAATAAGAGACGCACGCAAACCGTCTTATCCACGCCCTGGCTTTCAAGTCGTCCAATGTGTCGATATCGTCTTCTCCAACGCCTGTAACTCCTTTACGCCGCTCTCCCATCAAAATCCCTGCCTTGCGTCATTATGAAAGTAAAATCATTGTCAACTCAGCCCCCTCAACAAAGAATAAAGAAGAAGAAAAGAGTCATTCACTCTCCAGCCTCCTTGACCGCGAGAGTTCGTACAAATGATAACAGAAACCTAAGCCTGCCAGTCGTTCCTAGCATCTGGGCTCCTATTTCTCGGGGATGGGAGACCTGGCCAGCCTGCCTCCTGTGCTCACTCGCTTCTGAAGCCGAGCCTCTCTTTCACGCTGCAGTTTCTCGGCTGAGCTCATGTTCCCAGGTAGCGAGGGCACTGCGTCGCTCGAGCCCCCGAAAACGTTGCGGCCGCGCTTCTGCTCCACGTAGAGCTGCGCAAAACGCCCCAGGGGGAATGCCGGCATGGCTGAAGGGATCTCGGCTCCGTTCTGTACTAGTAGTTCTGCCACCGGGAATGGCACAGTCTTGCCATCCGGGTCAGTTGCAGTCTGCATGGGCGTGGGCGACGGCGTGGCTGGGTCTGCCGCGGCCAGAGCCAGCCATACCGCGTGGGTTCCCCTCATCTTATCAACCGTGTTTGGATTCGCCTTGAGCGCCAATGCGTAGAGCACTTGTTGGATCTCATTCCTCTTGATGGCCGCCAGCAAGGTCTCATCAGCCGTGCCGTATCGTGACAATGTCGTCGAGATGGGCTCGACGAACGCTCGATCAACATACTTGGCCGTGATAAACCGAAGGCGGTGTTCACGGCTCGTCTGTGCCGTTGGCTTCATCGACTGATCGAGTTTTGACTCCCAGATCATGTTCGAAACCCGGTTTCCAACGAGCAGGAGGAGCTCGACAATATCAATTGTGAAGGACTTGATGTCCAGCGTCAGAGATCGCACCTTGCTGATGTGGGTGCCGAGCGACCGGTGAATGCCGCTGCACTCGATGCACAGGATGATGCCCAGATTGATCGACACCCACTCAACCTTGGACCCAGAACCACAGTCGGCGCACCACATGTTGCCTTGATCATTATCCCGAACCATCTGAAGCAGCTTGTCGGGGCTCTCCTCGTACCCAGAGCTCGTAGTCCTGACGGCGCTCGGCCGGGCGCCGACTGTTATCCTACGACTTGGGACACCGCTGCTGGGGGCGCTATGATGGGTTCCGTGGCTCAGCGACTGTGTTTTGCCCGTGAGGACAGAACCGATATCTCTCTTGAGAGACGAGTCGCCGTTGGACGAGGTTGGTTTGCCATGATGACTCCGGCCCTCCATGGCGCTCTGTAGGGCGTTGTTGATGGAGAGGATCCAGCTGTTCATGTCTTCCTCCGACGTGGCTTGGTAAACTCGCTTGTAATTTGGGGTGATCACTTCGAAACAGAACCGCCGCTCTGCATTTCGCGCTTCTCGGACCGATGCCATTCGTAGGTCAATGGGATCCATATGGAGATCGAGCCTCTGTTTCCAGTTACTATATTCGGACAGCTTTCCCTGATCCAAGACGATCCAGAATCTAGACAAGGAGTCAGCAAGGCTTTTTCGCGGCAGCATTTCGACAAACTTACTTGTGCCAACCCTGCTTGTTCAAGTTGCGAGGGTCAACATGTCCGCCTGGCCTGTTGAGTGCCCACAGGAGCCCTTCCTTGCGATGGGTAAGCGCTGACTGTGAGACATCTCGCTCCTCAAGATCACGAATGCCTTTGAACTTGGAAGTCGCAGCTGGGCTTCCCACCACCGCCTGTCCAAGGCTGCCTGGTGATCTGGACAGATCCGCACCTGTGGATGCATTCGCGGCACCTATGTTCAGTTGAGACCCGGTGCTGTCTGCTCGGCCAAGATCAGAATCCGAGTTGTTGCCCGCATTTCCGTTCGTCGCGGAGGCGATAGGTATGCTGTTGGTTGCGCTCTGCTCGGGCTCTTTGTAAGAGGTACTGGTTTTCTCGAGGAAGCGTCTCTTTTCCTCGCGTTCGCGCCGCTGATATTGATACTCCTTATCGGCCTCCTGGACCTCGTTTGATAGTGCATCCAGCTGGGGCAGGAAAACCTCAATCTTCTTGGCTGTAGCAAGGAAGCCCCTTGTTTGAGTCTCTGCGAATTTCGTGAGGTGAGAAAGAACTTCCTGCTCCTTTCGGCCTCCGTGAAGATCTTGCATGAAGCTGGAATAGTCGAATCGCTTGAGTTCAAAATTGCGCCGTTTACTCTGGTACTTTGTATCGGCATCCGCAAGTTTCTTAGCCTTGACCGAGTCCTGGCGGTGTCCCAGGTAGCGTGATACGTATGCGTAGTAATCCTTGCTCTCTTCTTCGAAGTCTCGCTTCTTCGACTCGGCCTGTTTAATGTCGAGCTGGTATAACTTGGTTACGGGTTCAATAATAATCTTTTGGAGATTGTAGGTGTTTTGGCGCTCAAACGATAGGATTTCGCGGGCAATCTTGTCAAAGTAATGCTCTAGAGCTGGCTGGACAGCATTGGCGTTGGTTGAGGATGCATCTCGCAGCGAGTCCACAAATGCGAGAAAAGCCTCGTTTGCTTCGATTTGGCATGCATGGGCGTGTTCAGCTTTTTTCAAGACCTTTTTCATCTGCGTCCTCATGTTGCCCGTCTTTTGCTCCAGGGCCTTGAGAGTGGCCCGAAAGACGGGGCCATCGTCGCTAACCATGGACTCTTCTCCCGGCTTAGGACAAGGCACGTCTACCTTGACAGGCTCTTGCATCGGAATGGCCGCAGGGGTAAGCGGGATCTCGGCATAAGGTACCAAGGGAGACACAGGTTCATCGAGGAGGTCGGGAGCGGTCATGCGGGAGTCGACGGATTGGGACGAAGCAACTCGGATCTTGGGAGGAGATGCCAGTAGGAAAGGAGGAGAGGGAGAGTTCGGGTGGCTGTAGGTTCCCGGTGTGCCTGAGAAAGCATGAGTAGGCGTAAGATACAAAGGTTGTGCCGGAAGGTTAGTACCTGCGACGAAATAGGAGAAGCTCGCTAATGTGTGCAGTCTATGAGCGCGTGAATCGTACTCGACAAACTAGAATCGTGTCAGCAGATGTTTTTTGGGCTGGGGGACGAGAAGGACAGTACGCTGCACGAATTCCTCCAACCTCCTCCTCTATCCTCCACGGGCTTCGGTGGTTTCCATTTCCAAGTCCATTCGAATGTGACTGATGGGCTTCCTCCAGTGGAATAATCACCAACTAAAGCAACATTGGCGTTTTTGTGCAAATTCGGATCGGCATGAAACTCGCGAGTCACCAAGTTCTCGACTTCCTTGTAGTTGGATGCGGAAACAAAGGTGAGGCCCGAAATGCTGGTATCGATGGGCGACGGGTTGGCGTCAGGAGAGGACGGAGAAGCCTGCGACTGGCGCATAACAAAGGCAAAGGAGAATATGAGCTCGTCATCGTTGCTCAACTTTATTAGGAAACTCGGCGCGCCCGTTGGATTCGCAGGATCGGGATCCTAGAGACAGGTCAGAGGAAGCCGCAAACAATGGTCGCAGCAACCGGGGAGAGGGTGCTGCTCAGAAAGCGGCGCAAACCAACCTGGACAAATTCTATTGGAGATGTGTCGCCGAGCGTTCTCTGAGCGGATAATCTGGTAGTTGGAAATGCATTGGGAACAATGTTTACAGAGGTGCGCTTCCTGGGATTTGTAACGACCAAGGAAGATATGTTCACTGGAGGACGAAGTCGGTCAGTTCAAGGGACAAGGCACGGCATCAGGAGCGGCAGGACCGCAGCAAGGAGGGAGCAAACGCGGGGAAGACAAGATCAACGTACATCGATTCTGGTCTCTCAGATAGAGAGCGGACCCGTCGTCGGGCTTGCTGCTGACGATGCCCATTGTCGAGTCGAGTTGAGAGAGCGGCGAGCGGCGAGAGACGGGGGACGGGAACAGTCACGGCCGGGCCCAGCAGTTGGAGCTGTCGGGGATCTTTTAATAAGACGGAGCAACGAACGGATGCACACTGGGGGGGGGCACAACGGACGCCGTGACACTGTGACAGCGAGCAGCGGTAGCGGTAGCAGCAGCCAGCAGGACAGGATAGTGCCGGTACGAATCGTTATAGCGCGGGGCTCAAGACGGGACAGGGGGGGCCGTCATCTGGCGCTGAGCCAACCGGAGTGGCCCACTCGCACCTCGACTAGCTGTAGAAATGATGTCGGGGTCGCAGACTTGCAGATGTGCAGGCTCGTGTGGCTCAGGGCGCGGGCGCAGAGGGGCTCGCTGGATGTTCGCGACCGCCTGAGAGTGGTATCGTATGTCGCAGCCCGTTCTTGACAGATGCGCGATGATTGATAGCGTCGCAAGTACCTATCGAGGCGTGATGAGTGCGCGGCGGAGCAGGCAGTCGTAAAACTACGGTGCTGATAATGGTGCTGCTGCCTATGGGCGTCGTAATGCTGGCGACGTTGCTGATGGACAAAGGCGACGAGGGAGTTGTTTTTAGGCGGCGGCGAATGCGGAGGAAGTTACAAGCGAGTGGCGGGCGAGGAGGGTGATAAGGAAGATGGATGTTATTAACCTAAGGCCCGTGTTGGAAGAGGCAAAGGCAAAGACATCCATCAAAGTCAACTTTAGCAACCGGCGGCGGGGGACAGATTAAGAAAAGAGAGAAAAGAGCCGGGATGTTCGTCCTGGACTGGCCCCAACTGGCAAATTAATCGTCGGTGTTTTACGTTGCTCGGCAGGGTCTTTGCATGTAGCAGTAATTATCTACTAAGTACGGAGTACTATCTATGTAAAGTTGGTTGCTGCTTGTCCAAGATGCAATGCAGCATTGCACATGATACTCTAGACGTGCTTTTATGGATGACGGAGGCACAGCTCGCAGTAACTATCCCATTCTGTCTTGTAACTTTTTATTCATCTCTGAGTCATTCGTAAACAATTGGATCCCTTTCTTCCACCACGCTCTCGTCCGGCGATGGTGCCATGAGCCCTTTTCTCTGCGACAATCCCGCCCCTTCAACCAGGTTCAGGCTCAGACTAAGACTTAACGGATGCGTACTCGAGCACCGAGGAATACAGGGAAGTGGCCTTTATCCGGGCCGAGATCCTTGCGAAACAGAACAAAGCCGGGCGTCTCTCAGCAAGTGACATTGGACTTGGCCCAGAGGATCGTCTAAAATTGGGAACTCGAGCTGTCCTGTTCAGTTTGAAACGCCCACAGCGCGCACAGGGGCGCTTCGACTGGGGACAACGGCGTCTGTAGCTAAACACGCCAACGGCGGTCTCAGCCTAAATCGGTAGGAGTTTGTGTCAATCGTACAATGTCAGGAGTGTATCCGGAGCATCGAGACGTGCAAGACATGAGAGGATTGCTTCACGGTCACACTGTCACACTGTCATTCCAAGGGCCCTGAACCAACCCCCTGGCTCAATCCTTGGATTCTGCAGAGTGGGAATGACTGCTGCTGATCTCTTTAGACATTCGACGTGACTGTGGCACCTCTTGGGCGGGGTGCAAGTCCTTTAACCTCTTGGTCTTTGTCCAATCGTTGGTCGGATGCTCGTCATCCATCACAAGTCGTGTGGTGATGGATGTTGTTTGATATTGGATCTAACCATTGATCTCTATCACGACTGTTGTACCAAAAGTCCGTTTGATAGAGCACATGGGCAGCGGCAAACAACGAACGTGGATACGTGGAAAGACGTGGCTCAGCGCAGGGTGCGACGCTCGTGTCCTCGTGGGCCATCCTGTCCAGAGTCCTGAAGTTTTAGAAACACGGGGTCAGGACCACATGATATCCTGCTCCAGGTGTCCCTATCGAACAAGTAAAGTCAAACAACGACAGATTGGGATTTGCGCAGGAGTGCAAGGAAGCTGTCAAGAGTGGCTCAGCTATCCGCAGTCCGCTGGATCTCGCAATCATGCAACAATGTTATCCGCAGCAAGATACGAGATTCTCGTCTATTTCTGACAGCGGTCTAGATTCCGAGCTGGCTGACTTATTATAGGTACCAACCAACACGGCGACGCGACTAACAGGGACCGCAGCAAGGGCTTGTTCTCGTTTTATCGTTGACAGCCGACTTGTCAAAGACCTAGTTGTTATTTCATGCTTCAGACTTTGAGATCGTTCCTCATATTTGTTGCCGAATGGGACAGGAATGTCTCATAGCCAAAGGCATTGTACTCTTTTAGAGTGGAATGAAAGAAAAAGACATAAAGACTAGATCAGGCGCTAGACACGAGGAGCATGATACTCAATAGTCAAATTACATTCAAGCGCATAATAAAAGCCATTCCGTCCATGAGCCTGTTACCAAACACCATGAATTCATCATCACGGGCTTCTTCTGCGGCGCAAAAATGTCGGCGGGAGTAGCGCAAAGTTTGGCGCAGCTTCAGGGTCCTGTCTCGAGCCATTAGCGGGACCAAGTCCTTGTGCATCCCCGTCGCGTGTCAGGTTCCTCAGTCTGTGGATTGGATGGATGACGTTGTGTCTCCATCGCTTGGGCTGAGCTCTTGGGTTTTTTGGGCTTTGGTTTAGGCGGGCTCTGTAGCATCCAGCGGCTGCCCACTCTCAGCCGCTTTGTCTTCGTTGCGAGGATCCCGTCATGTTGTCGATACGCTCCAGCTAAAGAGCCCACGGTTCGCACTAACTGCTGTCAGTTCTTGGAGCCAAATATATTGTCACGGCCTTGTTGTCTTTGTCATTGTGTTGCTGCTCAAATCGTATCAGTACTTGTCATCTTTGACGCAGGGGCCAATCTGATCGCCCAGAGGTACCTAACACCACCATCCATCACTTGGGTTCACCGTCAATCTCCCCCCATCAGCCGCCCTTGACTAGACAAGTTCCAAGTCAACAAGACACCAGCTCAAAGTCTCTGTCCCACAATCGCATTTTGTCATTCCATCCGCAAACCCACCGCATATCTCTTACTCTCTCTATATCAACATCAACCACCCTCGCTCCCTTTTCTCCCTTGGCTCACCAGATCAGCTTCCGACTCCTCGCGCTCCACCGTCAGCATCAACTTTGTCGGCGCCATCTCACTCTCTAACCGCCGTCGGTTGTCATGAGCTGGGGCGCGTAGATATAGACCACTTTGGGCACCATCTCGCGTCCTGAGCAACCCGTTACTCGCCTCCCAAAGCCTCGCCGTTTCCGCCGCCCTCGCCTCATCGTAGCCGCCGTCGTCTCCCCTCCTCGACCGCCGTCATGTCGTCAGCATCACGGCACTCCTATAATCCTGGCCGCCGCATGGGCAGCAGCAGGGACCTCGGCCGAGCCCGCGCGACATCACGAGCCCAGCCCATGGTCGTCGAACATGATGATGCTCGCAGCTTCGCCCTGCGCTCTGCCTATCTACACTACCTCTTGCAACCCAAGGCCAAGCGAAAGCAGTATGTCGCCGCTCCCAAGCAACCCACTCGAACCCATACCAGTGTCGGCATGCTGGTTCAGGAATTCACGTCCGGCTCTTCCTCCAGCATGAAGCTGCCTCATAACTTCACCAGCGCCTTGCTCGAACGTTGCGGTGGTGTGCTGAGGGGCAGCGAGCGTCTTCCTGGTTACAATGATGCCCCCGTCAAGCGCTGCTTCGCTGAAGCTTATACCACTTTCTCCGAGAGAAACTTCCGCAAGACCATTGATAAGGAGAGAAAGATCGAGCCTCTAATTCTCATGTTCTACTCTGCTGCCACAAAGGCAGCCCAGAAAGGCGCGGCGCCGGACGACGATTCTTGGAAGCTCCTCCCTGATCGACACCTCGCCCTCTTTGTTCGTCTGATTGCCACCATCCTCCGAGACCAGAGCCAAGACCGCGACAAGCCTGAGCTCATGTCCAAGCTCAATTCGCTAGAGAAGAAACTTCTTACGAATGATCAGAACTTAGTCGGCGGAGGATCCGATGGCGCTGGCACAACCATCGAGGTCGTTATACCCCTGACTTACGATGTAAAGGACATGCCTTTGGTCCAGCACATGGCCAGAATCTTTGGCCTGAGCCTCTCGGATGCGCAGGCCGAAATCAATGATAACAAGCTAGTGTGGACGGAGGAGGCTGCACTCAAAGATCTCAAGTCTTACCAGGCCAGACTCAACTCGGACATGCCTGGCGCTCTAAGAAGCCAGGATTTTGACCTCGAAGAAGCTTTTGTTGAGTGGAAGAAATCCGAGGCCTCCCACCTCTCGCAGATGATGCTTGATATTCTGACCGCTAAGCCAGAGCTGGCCAAGACGTCAACCGGTGCTCTAGACAAGGGTATGTCTAGTCGTCCACACTCGACCTACGACGAGCGGACCTATGCGGACCTTGGCCATGCTTTCTCACAATCAATGGACGGCTCTCTGGCCTTCGACCAGTCTCTTAGCCTTGCTTCTCTAAGCCTTGGCGATTCCAGTATCCGAGCTGTCGAGGAGAACATTTACACCTTTACCCCCCAGGATCCTAGAGCGTTCTTCAAGTATGTCCTCCAGCACGCCATGATTTTTGACCGGGACAATAGCGACCCTGATCTTGAGTATCAACCTCTGGCAAAGCAGTCTATGGAGCTCCTGACTGAGCTGTGCGTGAGGTGGCGAGTGCCCCAGTGTTCCAGACACATCGCCTTGCTCGAGGTTGCGTCGTGCAGCTTCTTGGATCGGGACTTAGACCCAGATGAGTTGATTGGTGTCTTTGAATTTATCAAGACGCCGTATCCTGAGCCCAAGAAGGTCCCTCACGTGTCCAATTACGGCACACCTCTCCCAGAGCTCGAACCTGGTCGTTGGACAGTCCATGACTTCGCCGTTTACCAGCAGGCTCTGCATAACATTCACGAGTCGCTACTACGCGATCTCCTCGACCTAATGGAAAAGTGCTATGAGACAAAGCAGCCCCAAATCGCCCCTCAGCAATTCATCCTGGATGAGCATATCTTTTCCGATCCTTACTTCTCCCCAAGACCCGAAGCTGCGACCGAGTTTGCCGAACACCTCACGCAGCGTCTTCATGAACAGGCCAAGGAGACATACCGTCAATACATGGAGAAGGAAATCTCAGCAGACAGGAATGACTGGGAATTTGGTAATGTTGTCAAACTGGGCAAGACGGTTATCAAGCTTTGCGAACGAATCAAGAAGCGATATCAGAAGAACCCTGAGATAATGGGCGTGAACCCCTTTTCCATCCTGGTCGGGGAGGTGTTCCCCCGGTTCGAGGAGGATGCAGACGCCATCGTACAGTCCATCTTGGACATGGCTGCAGAGACCGGCACCGAGCTTGACATTCAAGATGGGTTCGATCTGTACAAAGAGCTGGTCGCGATCCGCCGAATTCATAGCGAAAACCTTCCCAACCGTCCCTTTGCATGCAACATCGAGCATCTCCTGGTTGACTTTGTGTGGCGCTGGATTCACACTGCTGAGCAAAGAATGGAAGATTACGTTGAGAACGCCATCAAACAGGACCAGTTCCAGGTTCGCACAGAGAACCCAGAGGATATTCCTCGAGACGCTGAACGACACAGCGTGTCCATTATTGATATGTTTATGCTCTTCAACCAAACACTTGACACCATCATGTCCCTCGACTGGGACGACGACGAACACCATGCCAGGTTCATGACATCATTGTCAAAGGCTTTCTCGGCTGGTATCGGCAAGTATTGTGAGATTGTAGAGCAGCGGTTTGCAAAGGAGATGGACCGCCCCTCTGCTGAGGACTTGGCTGCACAGAGTCAGAGCACGCAAGAGAAGTGGATGAAGTATGCAAAGGACGCGTGGAACAACAAGGAACGGGTCGAGCCCTTTCAATTCTACTCCGAGGTAAGGTGACATGTCCTCATGAGGCTTGATATAGACTAATGTGCCGCAAGTCCTTTGTGAAGCTCAACAACATCGAGTACGCCATGCAGGAGCTGGACAAACTCGAGAGTGCTATGGACCCCGATGCTTGCGCCGCCCTACTGGAGAGAATCGACGGACCCAAGAAGAAGACGCGCAGACCCAACAAGTACACGTTTACAATCAAGGTGGTCGAGGCCGAAGACCTCAAAGCTTGTGACCCCAACGGCTACAGTGATCCTTACGTGGTCTTTGGTGACGAGTATCAGAAGCGGCTTCACAAGACGAGAATCATCCAGAAAAATCTTAACCCGCGCTGGGACGAGACCTTTGACATAACAGTCCAAGGGGCCGTCAATATGATTGCGACAATCTGGGATTATGACACATTTGGCGACCACGACTACGTGGGACGAACATCGCTCAAGCTGGACCCTTTGCACTTTAGTGACTATCTGCCTCGCGAGTTCTGGCTTGATCTAGACTCACAAGGCCGGCTGCTCATCAGAGTCAGTATGGAGGGTGAGCGAGATGATATCCAATTTCACTTTGGAAAAGCCTTTCGGCACCTCAAGCGGACTGAGAGAGACATGGTCCGAAAGGTTACGGATAAGGTAAGGATCTTAACAGGGTTTGATGGGGCTGTGCTAACATTCGACAGCTCACTTCTCAGATTAACAATACTCTGTCTCTCGAAACGCTGAGGCATCTCACTGGTACAGGCGGCATCGGGGCGTCGGTTACGAACCTGTGGAAGAAACGCGCGTCGGTGGTGCCCATGGCGACCCCGGCCCAGGTAGAGGCTGCCCTGGCGCCGCTATACGCCTACTTTTATGAAAACTTTGCCATCATGAAGCAGACTCTGACAAAAGCCACGATGGATGCTGTCATGGCACGACTCTGGAAGGAGGTGCTGATGGTGATTGAGACCCTGTTGGTTCCCCCCTTGTCGGAAAAGCCCTCGCAGCAGCGGCCTCTTACACGCAGGGAGCTGGACATTGTCTATCAGTGGCTCGATTCGCTCCTGATGTTCTTCAACGCCAAGGATGAGTCTGGAGAGCAGCTGGGTGTGCCGGCGGAGACGCTCAAGTCGCCTAAGTGGCACGAGCTGGCCTCGCTCAACTTCTTTTACTTTGAAGACTCGGAGAGTCTGATGAGGGAATCGGAACGAATGGCCGCCGCGACCACCCAACGCGCCCAGCAGGCCCTTCAGCAGCAGAACTCGCAGAACAACCGCCTCTCAGCCCCGGCGGCGCTCGGAGCGTCGTTGGGCGGAGCCGGAGCTTTTGCAAGCATGGGGACAATCCGGCGCGGCAAGAGTATCATGATGAGCCGCAACCTTGGTACCATGCGCAAGGCGAAGGAGGCGAAACGGCGGGAGGCACAGGCCGACCCCAGCGACGATATGATCCTACGCATCCTACGGATGCGGCCGGATGCGGCGCACTATCTCAAGGAAAGGCATCGCCAGAAGGAGCGGCAGGCGGCGACGGCGGCTGCGGCTCTTATTGTCAAGAACAGCGTGACGCAGGGATGGAATGCCGGAGCTATGCCCGCTTTTTCAGGCAACTTTGGACGGAACAACCTGCCACGGCGGTGAGAGAGGCCGAGAATAGAAGAGGAGGATAATAGATGGATTGATGAAGCAACGACTGGCTCGGCTCGGGGAGATTTTGCTGCGTTCTTTTTGGGTTGCGTTTTCTTGATATCTGGCTGTATGGGAAGTCATCAGATACCCTCATTCGTGCAGGCAGCGAGGTTGATTGCAGCGTATTGCTTGGACACGCGAGCGATTGGGAGATGTCGGGGCAAGCGGTTAGGATAGATAATGAGAACAGAAAGGTTATGAGTGTTGAGCCTGACTGAGGTGGGATTCGTGATTGATCGGTGTGGTTTATGTAGGAAAACTTGACCGGTATCCCGGTGGACTGTGATTGGCACACCAAGCCATACTTCAAGATGTGTGATACCTCTTCTTGGCTTAGTGTGGGATCATCAAACTTGCTAAGGCCTCTTCCATAGACACAGTGTCGTTTTTAGTTGAGGTTATACTACTACATACGCAAGTAGCCAAGTTGGTGTCTGATACCTCACATGTTGTTGTATAAGTATACTCTTTCAGGCAATGAGACATCTAGATGCTGTCCCAGAACATCACTCGACTGTTGTAATTGTTTTACATGCAAATTTGAGAGATCCATCGACTATCAAACTCCAGGAGAGAAAATCTATAATTTAACAAGGATTTAACCTCCGCCCACATGTTGAATCTGTTGATCCTCTCCAATTCACTACAAGTCAAGCTACCCTGGACAGCCACGAGCGACAGGGTCATTGGCGCTTGATACGGTCTCGGCCTACAAGCCCCGACGGTCGAAACCAAGTAACCATGCCTGTCGTCGATCTTTAACCATGCGTGCGAAGTATAAAGACCAGATTGGCGTTGTCGAATTGCCCTTGCGTCCACAGCAGCGCGTACAAGTGTCTCTCTGTGTGACTCGACCGAGCGTTCGGCAGGCAATGAGTGCATGGCTGTTTTACCAACATCGCACAAGGCTACGAGCACTGCAAGATAAAGGGGTTCACCGAAACTCTAGCAAAGTCAACGGGATTGGGATATACACTGGGTTTTCATTGGAGCTTGTCACTGCGTATCCGTAGTGCACACCACAACAGGGGTTACACACGCAGAACACGAGGATGTGGAGCTAAAAGAAAGATGGCGTTTTCTAGAGGACTGATAAGGGTTAGAGTATCCGTAAAGGGAGGGGTTATTTAGAAAAACGACATGACGCCGAGGCGTTGATGATGACAGAATTTCAGGGTCCAAAATGGGGTCCGCACTCTCGGTTACCTCTGAGAGCTCAGGGCGGAGCCGCCCAAGTAGAGCAGGACAGATTTGACGAGGGGCACAAGAAGAGATTTGGGCTCTGGACTCGGCTCTTTTTATTCGCCCTCTGTTGTGTGCGAAAGCGATCTTTTGTGACAAGGTAAAAGCACCTGTGCTGATCAAGGGGCCCGCCAAGACTAATCCATGTGGAATCTGTGGACGATGATCTGGCGCTTATGCTGGCTGGGCCAAGCATATCGACCAAGCAGAGAAGAGGTCGGTGTTTTGGGCGAGATCGTCAAGGCTGGCTGTCTCTGAGACCCGAGGACTCCGAATCAACTCGTCTACTCCCCTATCACTCCTTTGCCACCGCGTGGACCGAATAGGAGGAATGCTGAAAGCTGCTCACATGCACCCAGATGGCAGAGAGTACATACATGCATGTCGACGGATGCAACAGGCCCGAGGCTGAAGGGAAAGCTGAAATGTCACTTGGAGCACACGGGTGGCCGGCATATAGCCCCTAGGTGGACGATAATCGACAAGGTCGTGCCATCTGGCCTAGGGTCCGTCTATCTTTGACTGCTTCCGGAGAGGATTTTCGTCTCGTTGTTTCGCGGCATCTCGGACATCTCCACTGGGAATCCTGAAACTGATGGCGTTGACAGCGACTTTTAGGCTCTGCAGCAGCCTGGAGCAGGAAAGAGGCTGATGTCTGGGGTGGGATGCGAGAGGCTGTGATTGTGACTGTGATTGTGATTGCGGTGAGCGAGATCTGAAGCGAGGAGCTTGGTTGGAGCTTGGCAAGCTGCTCTTCCAACAGCTGGTATAGTCCAGGTTCGCAGCTGCACTCTGAGCATGTGATGAAAGGTACATTCTCGTATGTACTTGCCCTTATTTTCTCCAATAATCACCGTATTATCGTCCCAAATATCAAGGAACATCAAAGCCGAGTTGCACATGTCCTTCGAAACACTGTAGATCGCCAACAACCTTCACTACGGTTGTTTCGTGAGAGGGCAACCCCCACACATGCGGGCGTGCTGGCGCACAGTGCATCGACAGAACTCGTGTAATCCCCAAGAGGGAGAGAGCCCAATCAGTTGGAGTTGACACACTGTGTCAAAAAGTGCCAAGAGGGAAAGCACCTCGCCGTCGAGGTTGAGAAGGAGCTTTTGCTGGAGCAGCAGCAAAGACGAACAATGCCAAGCTTGAAGCTGATTCGCCAAATCTCGGGGCGTTGGAGGGTTCCCACCCAAGGTCGCCCCTGTCGGCGAATCACAGCCCAATCGGCTGTTGTGCCCCGAATGACGTCGATGGCTGACTCGGCACCATCCCACCCTTGTGACCCCTGAACCGCAGAAAAGATGTCATGCCCGTCTGATCTTCCTTCAACGCGAGCGAGTAGGGAGAAAGGACGGGCAGTGGAGGGGAGGTCCGTTTGGTGGATGGGTGGGCTTTTTAGTGGACGGGCGACCAGCATAAGCCCGCGCCCCCTCCCGTTTAGCCTCCAGCTCCCTCGCCCGGGAAGCCAAGCTGCCGCTTGTTCATCTTCTCATGGGAAGTACAGCCGCGTATTTGGCTCCATCCTATTTAATTCTCGACGTGACAGTTCAGCGGCAGTCTTGGCCTGCCCTGAAACACCAGACACGTCCATCGCAATGGCGCTACCTGCTCCCGTTGCATCGCACAAACGTCGATGGCACGCTCCCTCGTGGCCTAGCAGCCCGGCACAGCTGAGCTTTCATTTGCGTTGCGTCTGCGGGGGCCCAATGACAGTAGACGTCTGCCAATAAACGCACGGTGCTGATACCCTCCCTCTCCAGCTCCCTTGGGCATGGAAAGCGTGGTCCCATCTGCCAGGCAACCAGGCTACCTTAGCACCGCGCCGCAGGCCATGCGTGTGAGTGGAAAGTGCCAGCAAGCGAACAAACGAAATTCGGATGAGGGATGAGGCTGCATACGGAAATAATCCGCCATATTGACTGGCGCGACTAGAGGATCTAAGCAAAGCCGATAAGAGATGGCTTCATGACAGCTCGAGGGCGGTTCAAAGGCCAGGAACTTGGTGTTAATCGAGGTGTTCATTCGGCGCTTGGCAATATCCGATTCCACGTCACGAGAACGGTCCACACTGACGCCGGACATTAGAGACCAACAGCAGCATGAAGGGAAGCGATGAATGAGTCGAGGGCTCCCTCGCCAAAGTATCGCCACCGTGCGAGAGGTATGGAATCTCCCCACATCAACGGTCTTGGGTTCTCAACAGCGTTAGCGGCTCGCTTCAGAATTGTAAAAGAAACATTAGCCAAGGAATTAAACAGAGATACCGCCAGGTGGAAGCAGTGGCCGGTTCTCATGGCCTGATGCAGACAACGGATACCGAACAAACAGCTGCAATGAACTGGATTATCAATAGCATGAACGGACCCCTGACGAAGAAACCTCGTGTAAGCCTCCATCGCTGTCAAAGGCTGCACGCCACCAAAACGCGGGCGCCATTCTCCGTTGCACCAGTCACGGGCCGACGCCATTGACCGACCTTGCGCGACAATGACAATAGCAGCCAAAAAAGGGAGAAAAATCAGAACACAAACGGTTGTGGCATAGGGCAGTGCCATGGTGTTTTGGTGATGATGGAAGAAGCATTCCAGCAAAGAATGTGCGGGCAGCGGTAGCTGACAGCAGTGATTAGCTGGCAGCAGTACCTAGCATTGAGCCCGCGCAGCTGCCTCGGCCCCGAGGGTTAGTGGTCGAGATTCGTCCCATGGTTACGTAGTAGGTCCAGCTGAAGGGCGATTTGCCGTGCCCAAAAGGCCAAAACCCTCATTTGACGTGAACGGATATGGAAATGTCGATCGATTAGTTCGCACAGGCGCTAGCCCGCAGCAGGGCAGCGGGGCGTTGGGACCCCTTTCTGATTGGCTGTCTTGCACCGCGTTTCCCCAGAAGAGCCCCCCGGTCGAAAAAGGGACATTAGGCAAGGAAGCGAGCCTGAACAGGAGCTCCAGTTCACTTTCTGAATTACAGGGCAACCCGGAACGTTTGCTTGGTCAATACACGGGGGAGAGGAGGGGATATCCTTGGGGGAGAAAATAAGGATCCTGAAATAGGCTACTTAAGGGCCTTGGAAGAGGAAGAAGAAAGAAGAGGGGGGGCGACAAGAGGAGATACATACGGAGTACGTATATGCAAAAGAGACAAATCGTACATGCCTGCATACATCCATGGGATCCTATGGAGATTCATGCAGACAGAGGATGTACTGCAACGACGGGTAGGAGACGAGACAGACAAGGACACGAGAGTCTGTGGCTTCTATTCTTTAATTGAATTGCGATATACCTTATTAGAAGGTAGCCGAGGGGGGAACAAAGCCTCCGCGTTCCAAGACGTGATACTTGGGCCGCTTTCTCCAATGGAGGGACGGTAAGCTGCGATCCCCTCATTCTTTTACCCTTTTCGGTTCCTCTGGGTCAAACTCTCATATGTAGTCGTCTATGCCCACCTAGGCACTACGTACCTAGGTAGGTATCCAGTATCCCACCGCCCGGGTACCTACCTACGTATATCGCAGCTCGTGGCAGCTTCATGGAACCGTAAGTTAATAATACTATCCTGGGCCAGCTCCCTCCCACATAGCACGGATACGACCAGGCTGTGGGATTTGACAAGGCAAAGAGGTTCAAAGAATACCAGACTAGACCCCGTTGGCTACTAGCACGATTGTCCAGCTCCGCCATTATCTCTTTTCTGTCGCCCTCCTTTTCCTGGCTGCTCCGCTCCGTTGTGGCGGCCGAGGGGACCACACGTCCTCAAGGTACATGCCACCCCCGCGGCCGCGCTACTTGACTAGAGGTATTCCAGGGACGGGGGGTCCCCCCTGGAACCTTTTTGAGGTTGCTTGCTGCCGCTTTTGCTGCCGGGACCACCCTTTGTTCTTGTCCCATCCTTATCCCAATCCTACACCCGCTTCAGCCAAACTCCAAAAGGTCTCGCCCTGGCCTGGCCTTTCAACCCTCAGCATCGCCATCCGGCCTCCCGACGACGCAGGCCCGCCTGCTTATTTTTCGAAAACCTTCATTCGCCGCGCCCATCTCTCGACTCGAGATCCCAAAACAAAGGTCGATTTTTTACTATTTGCTCTGCCCTGCAGTTTGTCTTGCCTTGCCCTCGTCAACGCCGTCACAAAGTTGTATCACACCGTGACCGAGTTCGAACCCCGGAGACTCGAGGATGCTTTGCGATCGACTGCAGCTCTGTCCTTAATTTGGTCGTCGTCCTGCCTCACTTGGCCCCGCCTCCAATCCTCTTGCAATCGATAGCCGTGCGCTTTTCCTTCTGCTTTGAAACCCATCGAAACCCATTCTCGACATCCATCTACTCTATCCAACCGTCAGCCCATCGCCTTGGAGCCCGAAAACGAGAAATCATCCAGATCGCCTGACTGCGGCTTCGCAGTCTCCCCTTCATCATGATCGACGATGCGGCCCTCGCCGCCGCCGCCGAGATCGTGGCTTCCATCGCTCCAGATTCCCGACCGCCCAACGCGATACCTGTCGGTGTGGCTTCTCAGGTCCAGCTCCCTGGGCGCGACACTCCCGCCAAGCGAAATCTCGAGATAGAGCTCCAGAACCTCGCTCTGCGTGTGGGAAAGCTCGAGAGCCAGGCCTCTACCACCCCAGCGTTCCCAGAGACCCCCAGCGAGACCATTGATACCCTCTTTGGCCAAGATGCGGGTCCTCCGGCAACGACTCGTCCTAAATCAAAGGTCTTTCCTGCTCAAGGTAGCTTGCACTCTCCGCATCTGCCGTCTTACCAGCTGACCCGAGAAGCCCTCGAAGGACTTCGAGATCATGTCGACGACCAGTCCAAGCTGCTCGACACACAGCGTCAGGAGCTTGCTGGTGTAAACGCCCAGCTCATGGAGCAGAAGCATTTGCAAGAACGAGCCCTCGAGGTTCTTGAGCAAGAACGCATCGCCACACTGGAGCGTGAGCTCTGGAAGCACCAAAAGGCCAATGAGGCTTTCCAAAAGGCTCTCCGAGAAATCGGCGAAATCGTCACCGCCGTCGCCCGCGGTGATTTGACCATGAAGGTCCGCATGAACACTGTTGAAATGGACCCCGAAATTACAACATTCAAGCGCACTATTAACGCCATGATGGACCAACTGCAAATATTCGCCAGCGAAGTCTCAAGGGTCGCCCGCGAGGTTGGTACTGAAGGACTGCTGGGTGGACAAGCCCGCATTGGGGGCGTCGATGGAACATGGAAAGAATTAACGGACAATGGTGAGACCCCAACAATAAGCTCTTTATCTTGCAACCGCTAAACCGTATCGCAGTAAACGTCATGGCCCAGAACTTAACCGATCAAGGTATGTGTCCCCTCTATTCCTTCAAGAAGGGGAGCGTCTTGTGAGCTAACCACATATTCTAGTGCGAGAGATTGCCTCTGTAACTACCGCCGTGGCTCACGGTGACCTAACCAAGAAAATCGAGAGACCGGCCCGGGGCGAGATACTACAACTGCAACAGACTATAAATACCATGGTGGACCAACTACGAACCTTTGCATCTGAGGTCACCCGCGTAGCAAGAGATGTCGGAACCGAAGGCATATTGGGTGGACAAGCCGACGTGGGTGGGGTGCAGGGCATGTGGAACGACCTGACCGTCAACGTCAATGCCATGGCCAACAACTTGACGACCCAAGTACGCGACATTATCACGGTCACGACAGCCGTCGCCAAGGGAGACTTGACCCAGAAGGTCCAGGCCGATTGCAGGGGGGAGATTTTCGAGCTCAAGTCCACCATAAACTCCATGGTTGACCAGCTGCAGCAGTTCGCTCGCGAAGTCACCAAGATTGCCAGAGAAGTTGGAACCGAGGGCCGCTTGGGAGGCCAGGCCACTGTGCACGACGTCGAAGGCACGTGGAGGGATCTTACAGAGAACGTCAACGGCATGGCCATGAACCTGACGACCCAAGTGCGAGAGATCGCCAAGGTCACCACAGCTGTCGCCAAGGGTGACCTAACAAAGAAGATCGGGGTCGAGGTCAAGGGAGAGATCGCGGAGCTCAAGGACACCATCAACCAGATGGTGGATCGCCTCGGCACATTCGCCTTTGAAGTGAGCAAGGTCGCCCGAGAAGTCGGCACGGATGGAACGCTTGGTGGCCAGGCTCAGGTGGCCAATGTCGAAGGCAAATGGAAGGATCTCACAGAAAACGTCAACACGATGGCCTCGAACCTCACAGTTCAGGTAAAGCTCTTGAGATCCTGCTGATGCAGGATGCCCACATGAAGTCGATTTGCCTTGCTAACATCCTCTCAGGTTAGAAGTATCTCTACAGTCACGCAAGCCATTGCCAACGGCGACATGAGCCAGAAGATCAAAGTCGAAGCAAATGGAGAGATACAAGTGCTCAAGGAGACTATCAACAACATGGTTGACCGTTTGTCCAGCTTCTGCTACGAAGTGCAACGAGTCGCCAAGGATGTGGGTGTAGATGGCAAGATGGGCGCTCAAGCCGACGTTGGTGGCCTGGACGGCCGCTGGAAGGAGATCACAACCGACGTCAACACCATGGCGAGCAACCTGGTAAGCTTCCACCATGAACTTGTAGACTATGACAACGACTGACAGATTCAGACGACACAAGTCCGTGCCTTCTCGGATATCACTAACCTTGCTACCGATGGGGACTTTACGAAGCTCGTTGACGTTGAAGCGTCTGGCGAGATGGATGAGCTCAAGCGAAAGATCAACCAGATGATATCGAATCTGCGCGATTCTATTCAGCGAAACACTCAGGCCAGGGAGGCTGCCGAACTGGCCAACAAGACCAAATCCGAATTCCTGGCCAACATGTCCCACGAAATCCGAACGCCGATGAACGGCATCATCGGAATGACTCAATTGACATTAGACACCGACCTGACTCAATATCAGAGGGAGATGCTTAATATTGTCAATAATCTTGCCAATAGCCTCCTGACGATCATTGACGACATCCTGGATCTTTCCAAGATTGAGGCTCGGAGAATGGTGATTGAAGAGATTCCCTACACGCTGCGGGGAACTGTCTTCAACGCCCTCAAGACTCTCGCCGTCAAGGCAAACGAGAAGTACTTGGACCTCACCTACAAGGTCGACAGCACCGTGCCGGATTACGTTATTGGCGACTCTTTCCGTCTCAGACAAATCATTCTCAACCTTGTTGGCAATGCCATCAAGTTCACAGAGCACGGAGAGGTCAGCCTGACGATCAAGGAATGCGCGGAGCAACAACATGTTCGACCTGGTGAGTATGCGGTTGAGTTTGTCGTGGAGGACACGGGCATTGGTATCGCAAAGGACAAGCTGGATTTGATCTTCGACACGTTCCAGCAAGCCGATGGGTCCATGACACGCAAGTTTGGCGGAACAGGTCTTGGTCTCTCCATTTCAAAGCGACTCGTCAACCTCATGGGCGGTGACCTCTGGGTCAACAGCGAGCATGGCAAGGGCAGTGAGTTCCACTTCACGTGTCTGGTCAAGCTCGCCCACGACGACGCCGCTATGATCGAGCAACAGATTCGCCCTTACCGAGGCCACCAGGTCCTTTTTGTTGATAACGCCCAGTCCAGCACCAGCGCCAATATTGGCCGCATGCTGAAGCAGATTGGTCTTGAGCCTGTCGTCGTGGAATCGGAAAAGAGCCCCGCACTGAGGCGCCTCCACACCAGCGGCCCGCTACCTTACGATGCCATCCTCGTCGACTCGATCGATACTGCTAGGCGGTTGAGGGCTGTGGACGACTTCAAGTATCTCCCCATCGTCCTTCTGGCACCTGTCGTCCATGTTGGCCTCAAGTCTTGCTTGGATCTCGGAATCACGTCGTATATGACAACGCCGTGCAAGCTCATTGATCTAGGAAACGGCATGGTTCCTGCCCTCGAGAACCGGGCTACTCCGTCGCTCGCTGACAACACCAAGTCGTTCGAGATTCTGCTCGCCGAGGACAACACCGTCAACCAGAGATTAGCAGTCAAAATCCTCGAAAAGTACCACCATGTTGTGACGGTGGTGGGCAACGGCTGGGAGGCTGTCGAGCTTGTGAAGCGGAAGAAGTTCGATGTTATCCTGATGGACGTGCAGATGCCAATCATGGTAAGAATCATGCGCTTGATGACATTTTTTGTTACCCATATTGCACAGTAACTAACATATACGGAACAGGGCGGCTTTGAGGCTACGGGCAAGATTCGAGAATACGAGCGTGGCATAGGAAGCCACCGCACACCCATCATCGCCCTAACAGCTCACGCCATGATGGGCGACCGAGAGAAGTGCATCCAGGCACAGATGGACGAATACCTATCCAAGCCCCTGCAGCAGAACCACCTCATTCAGACGATTCTCAAGTGCGCGACCCTCGGCGGCCCACTACTCGAGAAGAACCGCGAGCGTGAGCTGGCCATGCACGCCGAGGCCAAGTCGACCAAGCACAAGGAGTCGTCTCAGGGCCTGCTGCGGCCGACGCTAGAGAACCGCGCCTTTACGAGCCGAGAGCCGCTGTCTGGCAACGGCCAGGACAGCCCTTCACTCCTGGTGGCAGATGAAGACCCCCTGGCAAGAGCACGTCTCGATATCTCCGATATGCGAAGTCTGACCAACTAACCGGGGTTATCTGTTGCGGCTTTTCAGATTTTCATGAGATCGCTCAGCAGTTAGGCAACTCGACCGATGTGGTCGCTGCACATCGAGCGTCCCGTAACGCTTCATCTGCTCACGGACGACGAGAGGTTCCTGTCTCTTTTGGATCTATCGCAGACATCTTTATTGCCCGAGCACAAACCGTCGAGGTTTCCCTACACGGCGCGATTCGCCTCGCTGCGACGAGAACATGCCCTCGACAAGAATGTGCTACATCTTACCACGAAACCGGCTTATACACGCAAGCTTTTATTCCAGCTGGGAGTAGCGGGCCATGTATTGATTTGGTCTCTTTGCAACATCGCTACGCTGGGGACACGCTGCTTTTTTCTTGATGATTTTGTTTCCCACTTTCAATACCATGGGGCTTTCAGGCCATAGCAGGCTGGGTATCATCTTCTTGGTTGTATTCTAGGTTCTTACACGGCGTTTCTGGGTCTATGGGAGAAACCGCGTTGTGCCTTTTCCTGACAAACATGTTCATTTTCAAACTACGATTGCCTGCTTACGACGACACTGATCGGCTGGATCCGGGACAAACGATCCAAATTTGGAAGAGTCATGATGAGGTAGACGTGGTTTCTTCTCATTTTCTCGATGGTCTTCCATCGATTGTGGTATTTTCAACGCCCCTGTATGAGGGTAGGACACGAGCTCCATCGGGGGGGGGGGATATGCGGGATCATGAGACGGAAAGGAAAGGAGAAAGGGTCTGTTTCGATCACGAGCTGTTCTAGACATGTTAGACTGCCTAAATGATAGTGAGGGCGACGGCGATTCCTCGGCAATGAGAAGGACTTTGTCTATGAATGTCGGACTGCCAGCCGAATCGGCGATGATGTGGCCAACGCGTGCTGTGATATTCGAG
>JABEYC010000689.1:0-30140 GCA_013266195.1 Fusarium zealandicum | reverse complement strand
GGGATGGGGATGGGGATGGCAGGATGCGGTGGACGAAATGTTGGAAGGGCAGAGGTGAGAAGGAAGATGGAAACAAATATTGTGGGATTAAGCGAGCTCTTGCAATGCAGGATGGGGCCAAGGAACAGTATTAACTATCGCACAGTGAATCATGCTGCTAGGCAACGGAGCTGGTAGGGCAGATTTGGAAAATATCCGGCTGCATATCTCCCCTGGCCGCCTAGATAGTCCACTATACCCGAAGCCTGCAAGCGAGATATCCCCTATCACTCTTAGTGTATATTCAGATACATATGCACGTTTGCTTTATGGTCTTGGTTCCACTAGAAGATTGGAGAACATCAAAGAGCTACCTAGCCTACCAAGTATGGATCAGTGCCATCAAACAAGTTAGGGGGCAGCATTCTAGGTCTGGTCTCTGGACAATGATCAATGACAGTCGAGCATTTATGCGTCTCTGTTTGATCTACTACTGTAAATCTTTCTTCATATACTCTTTTATTAAGGCGTACGTTTGCAAGTGTCGGGGCAAAATCACGGTGGCTTTATCAAAACCAACTCCGACGTCACAATCGACACACTCGTAAAACGTGAGAATTGATAGTTGAAAGTCTGTGACAGCTACATTCGTATTTGAATTAACATATATTAAGTGCACTAGAAGAGCCATGGCGGGCCGAGGCCATGAAAATCAAACATACTCCATTACCCAGATACACGCCTGCACCCCTCTGTCACCTTCCCACGCCTGTCTCTATCTCTCTGGATCCAGAAGTACCATTCTATCCTGACGCTTTGTTCTATGCCTGATTATTTGCCTCGAGTGCGTGGATCGATCTGTTCGCTGGAATGTTGAATTTGGAGTACGGCGTCAAGGACACTCGCGAGCCACGTCCTTGAAGGCAGCCAAGAAAGGATGAATTTTCTTAGTCTGGCTCTTCAGGTCTAGATGACTTAGTTTATCTAGTATGTCGTCTCTTGTAGCTGCAGACTCCCTATCGTTGCGGTGTGAAGCTAGTTCTACCGTTTTTCGTTGACGGTCGAGACGAGGCAGTCTCTGGTCGCTTGCAACGGTAGCTAGAGAGGAATCAGGGGTCGAAGAGAAGTCTTAGATGAGCCTTGTGTAGATTCGAAGAAGTTTGGGAGCTCTTTGTGGTCGCGGTGTGTGCTGCGTTGGAAGATCAGACTGCGCCGTTCCTGCAAAAATAGATTTGCCAGCTTCCTACAAAATAACAGATTAGCCAGTCAGATTCACGACAAGGAGATCATTTGCTAGACTCTGCTTGATGCTTCGAATTTCATGGCCATGCTTTTGTTGGCCTTTGTCTATCTTGTGTTACTTCTCGGTTATTTTCCAAGCAAGCAGGACAGATTCGAGATCGATCAGCTTGCCCTCTTTCACCTGTTGATCTAACGTCCATTGTCTCAGATACGGTACCTGGGGGCTCAAAGGAACTGTTGCAAAGATGGTAGACATCCAAAGTAGAGGTATCGTAGATTTGGCCGTGTGCCTTCGTGTAAATTCGTCAGGGGTAGGGGTGCCCACATTCAACGGTTGACGGTTGACGAGTATACGGTCTTTCGCAGTATTTTTCGAAGTATTTTCGTTCGAGGCTTGAAGAATATTTCGGTGATTTGGGTCAAAAGTTAGTAGTAAGGGGACATCGTATTGTGGGTGTTTTTGGCCAGGCGGTAGCGTTTCCTTTTGATTAGGCACGTATGGAACCAGGGAGATTCTTCAAGCGTCCTCCACACTGACACTGCATAAACGAAAGCAAGGATCCAACAATCTTACGGCTTCTATTTTACCCAGACTTGGCACCTGGAGCCTCATCAAAGAACGTCTGCAGCTTGAAAATGCAGAAAACAAGGCATGTTTGAGACTATCCTCTGTTTGCTTGTTTCTTTCGTTGACAGCAAACCCCTTTCTTTGACGCTGTATCTAGATTCTATCAGAGATCACTGACCCAAGCGTTCTACAGACTTCCTCCGTTTGTTCACCCGTCCAAATTGACCACGGAACTCACAAACTCGAGCTTTCGCTTCCAATTTCTAGCAGACTGCCCCTTCGATGAGGTTCGACTCGGTCATGGATCATACCCTACTCAACTCGGTAAAATCTCTAGCGAGCGATCTCTAACTAAGAAATTTATAAAAGGAGTGACGACTGGTAGACCAGGTTCTAGGAGAGGTCCTCTTGGCCAGCAAATGCTAGCGAGGTTTGCGAACGAGCGCAGGCAGGATGGTTACTATATGCAGTCAAGAATGATGGTATATCTTCTCCCTGTTCCTCTTCCTCTTCTCGGTCTGACTAACTGACCGCCACCAATGTAGTGGTTGAAAATTTTCGTCCAGTTCAAACTCGCCCTCACCATTCGTCGAGCCTCGCATCAAGACCAAGACAGAGACCAATATTTACGTTCCCTCGACGGCTCGAGCCACTCAGGCTATGTACTCTTGGGATAAACTGCTTGGAAAATTGTGTTTTAGGTATGCTTCTACGGAGTCACTGACACTAGATCTAGTGTCTCTTGCTGAGTTGTAAACCCGAACACTCTTCTACAGAATCATGGCACGCGATGCCTAACTCGAAGGATGTTTTAGGCAGTCGACGCCAGGCCATGAATCAAAGACGACTTCCGAGCGTACCGAGGCTACTCATAGGTTACTGAAAGGTCTACGAAGTGGTATACCAGTTCTCACCACCTATAAACCGCTCAGTCATTCGAATCCGTCCAAAGCCTTTCCCCCATGAGCCTGACATCGATACCGGACAACCTACGAAGGAGAACCCCTGATCTATTCAGTACCAAAGGCGAAGCGAACCTGATCGAAATCCGTCCTACTAAAGTAGCTCGATGGCCAAATATCTCTTCTACTGCCATATTCCCCTATAGGTTCCCGAGCCACCTAGCCCCAAAGGTTCTCTGTGAGGACCGAGTAGCCAAATCCTTGGTGGTATTATGGCCCTAGCCCCTGGGTGACGAGGTGTATTTGAGAAAACATCAATACCTTCACCACGGTTGGAGACCTGATGGCTTGGGGTTCCTGTGTTTTCTTCGATGTATATCAGGCGAGTTACGGTTGATGGTAAGCTTGACGTCGTGTCTTCTTACCCCGTCGGCCAAGAAGCTTTTAGAAGTTCCAACGGCCCAAGATATATTTTAGCGGTATTGAGGCTTTATCAGCCGCTCACGAGATTATATGTTATTTTGCTAATCCTGTGGAAATCAGACAGACAGGTTACCAAGCCATGGGCTCAACAGCGCAGTCCCGCAGCTTCGTCGAACACCAAACCATCTTCACGGAATCTTGGGCAACAGAACGAAACACCGGAGAAGTTTCAGAGTTGACAATACTCCCAAGTCACTTGAGTCTCAGCGAAGAGGAGCCTAGATAATAGCCGAGTGGCCTAGTCGAGCACGAGGCCAATACAAAGCAGTAGAGAATCTGCAATGAATTCGGGGATAGGGTTCATTCAGCTGTCACATCATCACGCTTTTCCTTTTGTCACGAGGGTGGTTATGAAAGAGACCTCGAAGCTCAACACTTCCGTTGCTCTTCCCCCATGCATAATAGGGGCTCAGGATAGAATTGGTAAATCTTATATCAATTTTTGCGTTCGTCCCTTTAGTCCAATAAGTTATAATTACTTACAAGACTTTATCAGCAGTTACCTTTGCGACGGCCGAATCCCAAACATGAGACTGTGCGATGATGCGGTTCAAGGATAGAAACTATACGATACGAAATCAGCAGCGTCGCATTTAGATTCCCTTTGATCGGCTTTCAGCTTTGATCGTTGGCCCAGAGAACGATGTTTATCACTTCGCACTGATTCGAAGAATATTGCAATACCGATAAATCATCGAAGTGCGCAGCCTTCAGTGGACCTGGGTCAAGGGTTTCAATACAGCTTTCTGACTGGTATTCTCAGACAGAAGCTGCAGAAGAAGCCTACATTCCATGAAAGCATCGACTTCTGATGTATACCAGAGTACTTCTAGCTACCTTGGTATACTTTCCTCTTCGAATTATTTACGTTCCATCAGTTATATCATGCAAAAGGCGGCGTGACATGGGACTAGACTGTTTTAAAATACATGTAAGGACCATGATAGGTACTTATTACACATACTGACATGGTTACCCAAGCCCAGTTTCTACATTTTTGTCGAAGCCAAGACTCAGGATTATATCGTAAGCACGGCAGTAAGAAAAACACCGAGACCTAACGGCTCCAGACGAACTGACCTAAAGATATACTGTTCTTACCAATCGACTCAGAGAATCCGGAAGACCTGACTTGATAGATAGATACCACTAAAGGACACAAGAGGTCCCAAGTCCCAACAAGGTCACATTTCTCACAGTATCACCACGGTTATTATGTAACAGCAAACAGACATACACATGTTACTGTACAGCTAGCAGCCTGAGTACGCACCACATCCCCAGGATCATAATACGTCACTGATGGCTCATGCTAATACTGAATTACCACTTATGCCAGGCACAAACACTTCTACAAGCACCGCATCTCGTCGTCTTTCTCCTCTTATCGAAAAGTCAACAGCATTATCTTCGCTCACAACTATACCTTGTTCTTATGCCAAGCTTCTCACAGCGCAAGTCCAGGACACTGAGAACAGCATAAGCCTGCAGGAGACCGCCAAACGCTCGATACCAGCCGTCTCAGGTTACGGCGGAACCATCTCAGGATATTCCTTTCAGACGAGAAGAAGCATGCTTGATGTATTATTTTACAGCCTCATCATGGTAGACTCGATGACTCTATCCCTTGCTTCAAGGAATTTGGGCGGTCTAATAAGAGTAAAGAGTTGAGGTTTCGACTATTTGATATGCGTTCTGTGTATCAAACGGTGATTTACTGCCACGATAAGAAATAACTCAGTCTCTTTTCACATAATATCATAACCCGATATCGGCACAGCTTGAGGTTTCAACTTTTAACAGATTCGTCCGGCGAAACATTCTTTTAGTTATAAGCCGCTGAAGTAAGTAGCCTAAGTCTACCAGATCCTTGGCCAGAAGCCTTTCTATCACTCCATTCTATGTTACGTGTGGTTCACTAGATACTTCGGTGACAGGCATCTGTCGTGGAGCACTATCATGTCTACCCTCACCTGCTGGCTAAGGGTGTGCCATTTTCATGTCTGGTAAATTCAACGAGGCACCATCATATCTGCCCTACTGTTTGAGAGTGTGATTATGCTAATATGCTGTTGGCAGGACATGACCATCGTTCGAATTGGCCCAGAATCATCACCTCAGTAAGAGTCTACGACCGAACCACAGCTCACAAGTCCATCACCTAGGCCAACGAGGGTCTTATAACGAAGCATAGCAGGGGAAAACATTTACAACATCTTTTCCGACTGCAACTTGGTTAAATAGCATCTTCAAATGTCTGTAACAACCGGTCAAGCAAGCTTTCACAGCCAAGGCCCAGACTAAGTCAGCTTGTAGCCTGAGACCAGTCATTCTCTATCTTCTTTACGCAGCATACATTGCATGGCTTAGGGGCTGGTGAGTAGTATAGGTGTTGTAGTTTAATGTTGGTCCTAAGATTTTGATATGCTACAACTCACGCTCAAAGTATGGGCCAAAGACTACAACTTCAGGGGAGGGTATGGTTGTGGAGCATGATACACCACGGTTTCACTTGTCGCTGAGCCTTCTTTGGCTCTGATTCGACTCTCGTGGATGAAATGTTTGAGAAGTGACCTTGTCTACTCTATCTGATGCATGATCTTCCCACCAAAGAGCGGCTTGCTTCCACAATAACAAAGAATATGGCTTCTTTTCACATATTTGCTATCACTACCCATCCCAGTAAGACTCGCATGGAGATTATCAGTTAAGTAGTCTTAAGAACTGTTTTGCTCGTGGAAAATGTAATCATACTGACTTTCAGTGTCCGCTACATTTTATATCCCATCGTTATACTACTCCTGAGTCAGGTTCTTTCATTCACAAGCATTGCCACAGGCGCCTGAAACCGCCTGCCCTATTTGTTCTGCATTTACATTCTGATTTTGACTCACGACTTATTCTAGTAGACTCGCCCATTTTCAGTTACAACATTCTCTGGTAGGTTCGAGGGTTACGCATCTATCGGCAGACATGGCGTTCAGAATGCAGGGATATGCGTTCGCGGTGTCTCTTGGGATTTCGTTCCCTCGTTTCTAGGCTCTGAAGCGCGTAACTACTGCCTTTAGCAACACTAAACTACGAGATGCTTCCTTCAAGTCCTGCATCAAAGTCTGGTTCTACATCCGGCTTACCCTGTAATGTCGTCTTGACGCCTGTCTTGAACTAATCTCGTAGCTTCCTTCCAAATAAGACCGTGAGTTTGTTAGATCTCAAACGAAAAGATCACTCAAACTCAGTTGCTACACGCACATGGATATATTAGTGTATAATCCCGTGTGCGTATCCCAGTTGTTCTCATTTCTCCACAAACAAGTACAGCACCATCGAAAAGACCGGTCGCAGGTTGCGAGTTTTCAACGCCAAAGCTAATCTTTCAGCGCAGGATTCTCACCAAATATTCCGAAGCAATTGACCTTCCACTAATTGTTAAGATTCCTGTTACTTCTGAGGTTCAAAGAGACGATAACAGCGATATAAGTCAGGTCACGTGCACAGCCACAGAGACGACAGTGGATGACGAAGATTCCGGAATCGGTCCCACTTAATTCCAGCTCCAGGGCAGCCTTGGTGCCGAGTGGATACTGACAGGCAGGAGCCTCTTGCGTGAGCCTCGTCACTAAACCGACCAGCTTCGACCAAACACGCCCCACGGCCTCCGATCTATCGCATCAACACCGTCAACAACCCTCAAATTCGACCTCTTCGCCACCAACTTTCTCTTTCACACCCGTCGATTGTCGAATAATACTGCGCACTTTTCTTCATCATGTCTGAAGGAACTTTGAAGCCCGAGAAGGACTTCTCGAAGGAGGTCGACCAGCAGCTCCCTGAAGCTGAGAAGCTGGCTGCGGTTGGTGCCCCAGCTCTATATCGTCACTGCAAGCTTCCTCTGACCTGCTATGTAGTCCAAAAACCTCCAAGGTGCGATTGAGAAGCTCGCTGCGCTCGAGAAGCAGACCCGACAAGTATGCCCTACGCCCTGCGCTCTGGCAATCGTCCCCGCTGACCCAAGACCAGGCCTCCGATCTTGCATCGACATCACGAGTATTGGTCGCAATCGTCACACTATGCAAAAATGCGGGCGATTGGAGTTTGATGAACGACCAGACCCTGGTCCTGTCCAAGAAGCACAGCCAGCTCAAGCAGGCCATCACCAAGATGGTCCAGACTGTCATGGAGTTCCTTGACGACACCCCCGATCTCAAGACCAAGCTTTCCGTTATCGAGACACTGCGAACAGTAACAGAGGGCAAGATCTTTGTCGAAGTCGAGCGCGCTCGCGTCACCAGAATTCTTTCCGATATCAAGAAGGAGCAGGGAGACCTCAAGGCTGCCACCGAAATTCTCTGCGAGCTCCAGGTTGAGACCTTTGGGTCCATGGATAGACGGGAAAAGACCGAGTTCATTCTGGCCCAGGTTGCGCTATGTATCGAGAGCGGAGACTGGACACAGGCCGGCATCCTGGCCCGCAAGATCAGCACACGATACCTCTCTCGAAAGCCCAAGAAGACCGCCGAGCAGCTTGAGAAGGAGCAGAAGGAGCGCGAGAAGAAGAAGGCTCGCGGTGAGGAGGTTCCCGAGGAAAAGGAGGACGACACTACCGACCTGAAGCTTCGATACTACGAGCAGCAGATCATCCTGGCCAAGCATGAGAAGAAGTACCTCGATGTCTGCAAGCACTACCGGCAGGTGCTGGATACCGAGGCAGTCGAGGAGGATTCAGCCAAGCTTCGACCTGTAAGTTAATGTTTCCAGCGTCCAGCCCAGTCTCTAACCTCTAGCAGGTCTTGCAGCGCATCATCTACTTTGTCATCCTAGCCCCCTACGACAACGAACAAAACGACCTCCTCCACCGAATCCACAAAGACACCCGCAACTCTGAAGTCCCACCCGAGGCTGAGCTCCTCCGACTGTTTACTGTTCACGAGTTGATGCGATGGCCCGAGATTGCCAAGAGATTTGGCCCCCACATCTGCAGTACCGACGTCTTTGACGTACAGCCTGGGCAGTCCGAGGACGAGGATGCGCACCAGCGATGGCAAGATCTCCGGAAGCGTGTCATTGAGCACAACGTCCGTGTTGTCGCCAAGTATTACACTCGCATCCAGATGGTTCGCCTTACCCAGCTGCTCGACTTGACCGAGGACGAGACGGAAAAGTACATCAGCGAGCTGGTCACCTCCAAGACGGTGTACGCCAAGATTGACCGACCTGCAAGAATCGTCAGCTTCGCGAAGCCTCGGGACGCCGATGATATCCTGAATGAATGGAGCCACAACATGAAGAGCCTGCTGGGCCTATTGGAGAGGATTGATCACCTCATCACGAAGGAAGAGATGATGGCACGTATCCAACCTGCCAAATAGAGGCTTCGGGGCACAGGATAGAGTAGAGCGGTTAACAATTCATGACGGTTGGGTGGTCTGTAATTATACAGGTTAGATAGTCCTCGGGATGGGGATATGTAACATGGCACACTTGATGCACTTGAGTCTATCTGTTCGTCTATTGGAGGGACTATAAATCCGTCTAGTTCTAAACAGAGGACCATCTACAATTCAGCTCTAGGCTCCTTGTCCTCGCCGTGCTGCTTGATGAACCCCGCGAGGGGCATTGCCCACTCCTTGGACACGGGCACATGGTGACCGCCAGGATGCACAATGATAGCCGGGTCCTCGCATCGATCCGCAAGAGCCTGACTCCTGTCTTCATCCACAACCGTGTCGAGGCTGCCACGGTAGTGCAGCGTAGGCGTCTTGATCTTGGGCTCGAAGCAAAACTGGAGCGAATCGGGCGACGCCCAGAAGCCTGAGTAGAAGACAGCAAACTTGACAGGCTTGCCACCGTTGGCCTCTCTCAGTGCTCTCGCCCAGTCTCCCTCTTTACCCTCTGGCAATGAACGCTCAGCCTCCAGCACCGAGGCGACGAGGGCAGCCAGTGCACCGCCCTGGCTGAAGCCACATACAGCATCCACACCACCAGCCTCACGGATAGCCTGGGCGACAGTGGCCATACCCTCATCCAGAAGACGATAGGCACCCGAGGCGTCGTCCTTGCGCCACCATCCCCAGGTGTCGGGCTGGTAGTCCTCGGCTGGGGCCTCCTCTGGGGGCTGATAGCCGGGGATGTCCTCTGCCTTGAGCCGGTTGGGAGCGGTGACGTAGATGGGCACGGGGAGAAGCGAGATGGGGTTGAGGACCTTGATAAGGAGCTTCTCTAGAGCACGGGTCTTGGCGCGAAATAGGGGCCCGGATTGTGTGTAGCCTGGATGGTGTGAGTTGCATGTCCAGATGAAGTGAGTTTTATAGTGTAGGGTAATTTGAGAGGATAGTGTTGAGTTGAAGGGCATGTCTAGTGCTAAGGATATATGTATAACGCATTGTCGAGTTACTCACCGTGAAGCATGAGGATCTTCACTTCCTTGCCTCCATTGCCCTTGGGCTTCTGTTGTTTGGTCCCGTTGGGTGCTGAAGTGGCGGTCATGGTAGATAGGCGAGATCTAGCAGGAGAAGTAAAAGAAGAAACAGGTCTAGTCGCGAGGGGTCTAGTAATGACAAAGAGGCCAGAGAATAGACGCATCTACGAGACGTGGTGAGATTTATAAGGACGTTATCAGGGAGTGGAAGTGAGGCGACTCGCCGTATGAGTCGACCGTGGAGTGAGCGATAGCGATGATTTGTCAGATAGAGATTTATCGCAGCGTCGGCCCGTTGCACGACTCGTGTAACGCTTTATCCCCACCACGTGGAAGTCGACCGTGGCTAGGGGTCTTTGGGACATAGTTTCTCGTTATGATGTGATTTACAGTGATATTTTTCTGTAGAACTAGCTCAGTCTTGCAACTGAACATGCGTTCGAGGTCCGGCTAGGTATGCAAAAGCTAGCCATGGTGAATCAAAACCGACATTGCTGACATCACCATTCATCTCGAGCTAATACGCAACAGGCGGCCAAGTAGTCACTTCAAGTTGGACAAAGTCAATGGACCAGCAAGGTATTCGGGTATTTCAGTGGTTAAAGTACCTGGGTTCGTACTTGGATCCTCCGGGACATGCGGACCTTGGACCTGGCTGAGCGCGTTTCGATCATAACTGCACACTTCACGGCCACATGGTGTACATCGTTCGACAGGTGAATTAAGCCCCTTTTGCGACTCTATGATACAATTCCATCTCACGGACCCTGGTCTCCCGCTCGAGCGGATCGTTCATGCATGCTTCGGTGATATCCCATCCCCATCTCCATCTCATCGGGCTTAGTGACCACCAGCCTTGCGGTTAGGGTTGCGAGGGTCGTTCTTGAACTCGGCGGCTAGTGTATCTGGTTAGTTCTCGTACTGGGGAATCTTCGTCTAGGGGCCGTACAGTTCATCATGGCGACCTGAGCAGAGTTGACGCCGTAGGCGATAACAATACCTGCATCCTGAATCAATTACTGTCCAAAACACATCGACGCATCAATCGGAGTCGGGCGCGCGGGGAAGAGCTCGTCGAGGAAGCCGCTTCGTCGGGCAAGCTGCGCAGCTGGACGTACCGGCAGCGAAGAAGGGCCAGTAAGGCTTCACTGTTAGGGAGAGAGAGTCAGCGGGACACGTTCGCGATGGCGCAGGCGGGCGAGTTCGCAATTGGACGTACAGAAGGGAGCATTGAACTTCTTGAAGGGCTGAACACCGAGCCAAGACATGATGACGGATTCGTGGGTATCGCGGAAAAGGTAGGTTCGGGTTGAGGCAGCAGGGTGCTTTGAGATTGAGAGTCTTGAACAAACGAGCCTTTTTCCGAACGACAGACCCAGCAAAGCTCCGAGCGGGTTCTGCCGAAGCCGAGCCCGGGACGTTTTCTGCGTGCCTGAGATACAGGGCATCCAGATCAGGGGAGATTAGGGGTACGTACCCGGCCGGCTTTGACAGCCGCTCGCGCGGGCCCGGCAGAACGCCAGAACGCCGAGCCTCCACCGCAGATGCCGGCACAAAACCCCGCGTTTTTCCCAATGGCGCGCTAAGGCTGTACACGTGACGCTTAACGCGCCAGTGACATCATGCTGGAGCTCCATCGAGCTCGCAGCTTAAGAAGGGAAATACGTACTCGAGTCTCACTCAAAACCTAAGTTCTGGCCCTGTCCCTCTTGTCTCTCTCAATCAAATCAGCCTATTCTGCCCTTGTCTGGTACCTTTATTATCCGTGCAACCTCAAGGCTCACTACTCGTCATCAAACCACAACAAACGCCCAAACGCCCATCCCAAAGTGCGGGGTGAGATACATTCCTGGGACCGTAACCGAAGCCGTTCCGTCCCTCCAACTCTAACCGCCCAATCGTTCCCTCGGCTCCTGCCCTCCAACTCCCTTTTCTTGCAAGGGAAAGCTCTACCTAGAGTACCATCAGCCTACCTTCCCGCTCCTACTGTGCCCTCCAAGCCTTTTTTTTGGTGCCATCTGAGTTGCCACCAATTGCTTTGACCGCAAACCAGCTGCCGCTTCTGTCCTTCTGCTTCCTCCGCCTTCTGCTCCTGCCATCTGAATCTCTCGGCCTATTTGCTCCTTCCAGCATCTCCCCTGTCTCTCCAGATCTAAATTCTGCCACCTCAACGTTATCTTTCGACGTTGATCACTTTCTGGGATAATTCCCCTCTTTTGTTCCCGCGCCCGCGTCCATCTCTGTTAAGACACGCGTTGCGCCCCGAGACTCAACACGGTCATCACTTCAAATCTCAAACATCAAGATGCTGAGCCGCCAATTCGCACGCGCCGCCGTGGCCACCCCGCGCGTTGGCCTGCGAGCTCTGAGCACCACTGTTGCTCGCCAGGACCACACTCCGTCTATGGGAGACGTCAATCCCTCACGATCAACCGTCGACACATTCAACGAGAAGCAGAAGGCATTCCGCGAGCACCTGGTTGAGGCACAGAAGGACCGAGAAGCTAGTGCGTTGCCCTCCCACCCACAGCCTGCTAACGTTCCGTTCGCGAAGCCGGACGAGGGCTCACAGAATGACAACGTAGTGCGCACTGCCGAGGTACCAGAGCCTCCCCGCAAGGCGGGCCCTCTGACAAACCTCATCTACGGCACCAAGGAAGGTCGTGAGCTTGATGCTCAGCTCGAGGCGAGCTTCAGCCAGGTTCTCGCCCGTGGCAAGTATGTTCACTCAATCGTCTTCCACGAAGTCAAGCCCGAAATGGTCGACGAGTACGTTGAGCTGGTCGGCCACTGGTACCCCAAGATGGCCAACGCCCCGGAGAACAAGGTGCATCTTGTGGGAAGCTGGCGGACAGAGGTCGGCGACTGTGACACCTTTGGTAAGTAGTTAATGCTCCTCTCTGACCTGAAGAATTGTGGTTGTTGACTAGGCGCGGGGCAACAGTTCACATTTGGGAATATCAAAAGTATGAGGGTTACCACCAGTCCCGACACTCCATCACCCATCACCCCGAATTTGCCGACTTCGATCGCAAGCTCAAAGGCATGATCAACTCCAAGAACATCTCGCTGATGCAAGAGTTCTCCTTCTGGCCCACAACCCCTCCTCGACAGCTAGGTGGCGTTTTCGAGCTCCGTTCTTACACGCTGCACCCCGGCAACCTGCTCGAGTGGGAGACCCACTGGCGACGAGGTCTCAAGGCTCGCCGCGAGGTTATGGAGGGCGTCGGTGCTTGGTTCGTCCAGGTTGGCGACCTCAACACAGTCTACCACCTCTGGCAGTTCGCCAACCTCGAGGAGCGACGCGCCCGCCGTGAGCAGAGCTGGCAAGTCGAGGGCTGGAGTGATACTGTCCACAAGACGGTACCTCTGATCCAGAGCATGAAGTCGAGTGTTCTCATTCCCATGCCCTGGTCCCCGGTGGCCTAGACGCTACACAATACGACTGCTGGCACGATCTCGCGGTAGTGTCTCAGTCGATGGAGCGTTGTCATGGCCACCCGGGTTTTACCGGCTTGGCCATGCCATGCCCACGAGATTAGAGGTTACTTTCTTGCGTTTTCAACAATGCATAATTCATTTGTCTTGTGTCATTAGTGTGTGTTTCTACGGATTTAGCGGAGGAGCGATGGAAATTGGGTCATGAATTGCATGTACAAGGTGTATATCTACATTTTTACAAATTCAAATTCAGTTGAATGAAGCTCTTGAGATGCAAAGCGTGAAGAATGAATAATCTGCGATTGATTCCAAATATCCATGAAAGAAGCCTATTCAAGAAAAACAAGGATAATGCAATAGCCAGTTTCACCACAACGCCAGGGTATCCAATCAAATTACACGCAAGCCTGCTCACATGGCCTTCCCCTCAATGCTACGAGTCGACACTCAGCACCTCTGAAAGGTTCCTCCGCGCCTGGCCGAGCATGTGACTGAGGAAACCGAGCTTGGAGTGCAGGGAGATGAGGCTCGGATCTGCACTTTCGACGCGCACCTTTTCCCGGACATAGACATCCTGAATATCTTTGCCGTCCACGTCGGTTGCCGACGATCGCGGCTCTGGGGTATGCCGCGCGCTGCCCCGCATTGAACCGCCGACCTCGCTTCCCCGTGTATTATACCGGAAGACGGTGTCCATCTCGTCGTGCTCCAAACGTCGGAAGGTGCCGATGGCGAGGCCAAGCTTGGTTCCGAAATGCACGTGGGCGTGGACGGGTTCCAGGACCCGCAGCCAGAGAACGATGGCGCTCTCCTGCAGGCCAATGTAGAAGCTGATGTTGGGGCCGATGGACGGGACAAAGTGATAGGGCGGACTGGAGCAGGTCTGCCAAGCAGGGTCGGCGTCTGTCAAAGGGGGGCCCTTGAGAAGGGCGGCCGAGTCGGAGAGGGAATCGGCGAGGATAGCGAGGGTGGAGGCGAGGGAGCGGGCGTCCTGCGGCTTGGACAAGGTGATGGATAGAAGGTCGATGGATTGGGTGAGATAGCCATGCAAAGCATCAAGGGCTTGGATGTGAATGACGTCGGATTGCGATAGAGCCAGGGTCTGGGCGGGTATCGTTCGAAGCTGAAGATGGAGAGACTTGATCAAAAGACGTCAGCTTGCAGAACGAGGCTGAACCCACAGCGGAGCTCCAAGTCCACAGCCTTACTTACGCCCTTGACGATGCGTGTGCCCACGCGTGTGAGGGTACCCTTTACTTTTTCGTTGCGCGGCGTGCTCATGACGAGCGTACTGCCAGGGTCGATGGGCGCGAGGAGCGCATAGCAGTCCTCGAGGCTGGACTTGAGTTCGCGGCAGATCTCCAGCGTCTCGTCGACGATCCAATCCAGCTCGCGCCCCTTGTCAAGGTAAATCAGCATGACGCCTTTTTGTAGTGTCGATATTGGGGGACTGGTCGTTTTACCTGGGTCTCGGCCGCTTTAAGCCTGAGATCGTAGGGCGAGGCGGGAGGCCAGATTGCAATGGACATGGTGGTGTGCGTGCGGCCTAATCTGCGCGGGGGGTGGTGTAGGCAGCCATGAGAAGATGGCGGGGAGGAAGAATGGGTGTTTCTTGGTGGAGTGAGGTCGGTGGTTATGAGCTGGAGATGGGGGATGGGATGGAGCTTGGAGGTGACGTTTGGTAGCGGGCCGTGTGCAGTAGCGTATGTTCCGGTAGGGGAGGGAGCTGTGCCACAGCAAGTGTGGCGCTCTACGAAGAGTTCTGCATGATATCTAAGATCAAGATCTAAGAATGGTTTAATTTACACTCCCAAGACTGGTCTGTAAACTAATATTCAAATCTTGAAGAGATAGCTTATTAACAAGTTTCTAATTTTAATCCTTTCATTTAATGCCCCAGAGGTTGATATTTCACCTAGTCCACGCACTTGGAGAACCTAGTGGTGGGGGTGTATCATGTATGCACTCATCTAAACTTCCAACCTTGACAAGACTTGAACTTTTCTCCATCCTTCACAGCAACTCAACTCCAACTCGATGATAGCCGGCGCCAGTGTCTACTCTTAGGCAACAGGGACCTGGCAGATCCGACCGAGAATTGAATTACACACTACCTCAGTCCATTAGGTGATCCATCTTTTCACCTCGTCTGCGTACCTTATCCAGCAGCCTCGATCAAGCGAAACCAACAACATGACCTCAAGCAAGGCCAACAAGACATCATCCAGCCGGGTGCCTGGAACATTGACCAAGCTGCCTGCTATCCCAAAAGGCACCAACCCTCATTACATCTCACAAACAACCAACTAACCATGCCCAGACGCCCGCATCGAAAAGCGCCCCCTAACCAGACGCCAGCCTCCAGCATCATCCAAATCCCGCATCATCTACGTGTCCTCCAAGACGCCTTTTATGGCAGCCGTCAAGCGCGCGCGCAAGCAGCTCGACGCCTCCCTGCGGACCACCGGTGCAGCGCCCAAGTACGCGTCGTTGCACCAGCGCGTCGAGGCGCTGAAGCGTACCGGCGGCGGGGACGCGGACAGCGCTGTGGTGACGCTCATGGGCACGGGGAGGGCGATCGAGAAGACCCTCGCGGTGGCGGGCTGGTTTGAGCAGGAGGGAGATTGTGATGTGGAGTTGAAGACGGGGACGGTGGGCGCGATTGATGATGTGGTTGTGAATGGGGATGAGGAGGATGAGAGCCGTTTGAGGAAGTTGAGCTGCTTGGAGGTGTCGATCAAGCTCAAGTGAGCTTCTCTACAGTGTCATTTTGTACAAAGTGTGCATGTGAGGTGTATCGGGGCCGGTCTACGAGTAAGTCCGGTATTTTTTCAATGTGAGCTTTGCTGACAATTACCCAGCGACCATAAGGGCAGTCTCTCGGAATGCGCAGCTCCAGAGCTTGGCTTACTGGTGATCGCTAGCTGTTCGCTCCTCGTGAAGCTGACAGCATTGTCCTTTCCCCATTATCAAAACCAACTTTAGATCGCTGCCGCTGGAGGAAAACTGAGTCAGATTGAGCACACCAACCAACAATCGCCAGCATGGAGAGTGTCTGACTTCCAAGATATTATGAAGGCGAGCGTCTATGGGATCTGCTGCTGCGAGAGGGGACATATGTCACCGCTTCGGTTGGTTGAAAGTGACCATTGGGAGAGAAAAAGACGGGGATACTGCCTGGTCCGACTCATCCGGTAGGCCTCTCTGCCCAGGTACTTGAGATGTCAGAATGTGGAGCGAAACTCAGTTCATCCAGCGGTCTGAGGCACAGAACATCGACCAATATCATGGAGTTGCATGACAGCCTTGACGCTGTATGTGATATTAACCAGGGCAGTCGTTGCTTCATCAATCCAAACAAGAGATAGTAAAATAATGCGCCGCTGAATGCACCGTCCTTTCCATTCCATTCCTGCCTATTGGCCAGCCGGTCAAACTTGACGCGGGCTCAGTCAGTTCCAACTCCTACTCTGCGCCGGGATCTGGGATCCTATGCATGCTAACTGTCGCTATTTGGTCGGTTCAACTACTCGACCCAGTCTATGTAACGCGGTACGCACTTTACCAAGGCCTGTTAGTCTACTTATGTGAGATTATCAGGGCAAATGGACAACTTACTCGATAACTAAGTGCTCGCCGCGCCAGGCACCGCTGGCCACCCACAGGCCGCAGTTGACAGTCTCGGCGTATCGTTTGTCGGACGTCTTAAAGGTCGCAAACATGCGGAAGCCGTAGCGGCGTGGGTCAATGTCCTTTGGTGACCGAGGGCTTAGCAGAGTGTCGAGGACATCCGAAGGTCCCGATAGAGAACCACGCGTGCGCATTTCCAGTCTGGTTGTCACTTGTCAGCTGCCACAGGAACTATGCTTTGTTTCATCAGTCTGGCGCTTACACGGCGGGTTGCTCGTCGCTCGTCTGGACGACAAAGGCGCCCTCGACAAGTCTCATGGGCCGAAAGCCGCGTGCCTGGCCAAGATCATATCCGCCTGCCTGTAAAACACACAGAGTCCTCCCCAGTCAGCCATGAATATGACAATTACGCGTAGAATCATTCAGATCCCAGGCAAGGAAAGGAGGCGAGAGGGAACCCACAATGACGCGGCCGTGGCCAAATGAGCCGGACCACACTCCAGCGGCAACGGTTGTGATCTCCTTGGTGCTGCCCGAGTCCACATGAACAGGCTCGTGGTTCAGACGGACGGCGATGCGGAAGTCAAAGTCAAGCGCTGGCATAGGAAAGGCGAGACCTGGGCAGGGGAAGTGGTTAAGGGAGCGTTGGCAGGCCTCTTCGACAGTCCTAAAGGTAACCAATGAAAAGTCAGCAGCCGGCTTTCACTGAATGTCATGCCGAGGTATTCTTTTCCTCTCAGACACGGGAGGTTCTTGTTGACTTACTTGCCTGGGCCCTCTCGACATTCCCTCTCGGCCTGCACCCTGTATAATAACCCCCCGTCATTGAAGCAGCCACTGCTACTCCCAACAGTCCCGACGTCTGCACTCTCACTGCTCGAGGTGCTGGCTCCGGTGCCGCAAAACTGCTGTGGGCTCGACAACGGGGGTATCCTGGTATCCCACTCGGAGGGCGCGGGTTGGGATGGGAGAAAAGGGACCGCATTGGGCATGCGTGTCGATTCGGAGAGGTCGGTAGGAGCGGTGCTTGTGAGCAGAGAGAACGATAACGTATCGGTTTCGGTAGCCATGATTTGGTGTGGTTTGTTGTAAGTAATGAATGGGGAGTTGTAGGAGACGCTCAAAGGCGGTCTTTGCGCGGACTGGTATTCGGGTGTTTGGTTCGGAGCCTAGGATATCATCGGGTAGTTGTATTGGCTAACGTCTTTGATTCGTTCGATTAATCGAACGACGTATCGCTCGTAAATGCTGATAGATGTGATTGTGGTTCTTGTCTAAGCCGGGACGAGGCCTTTATACGGTCGGGTAAGTGTAAGCGGTTCGCCGCTGGTGGACGGAGGCCCGAAACCCCGAGGCTTGAAGCTTACTATTGCTGTGATTGTTAATGGTTGTTGAGGACGCCTCGGTAGTGGCAAGATTCGACAACTCCACGGAAAATGCCAAGATAGGAAGGGAAGCTAGAAAAACAGAACGGCCCAGAAGGCGAGAGACACAAGGCAAGGTATTTAAACAAGGTCGAGTGCCGGGCGGATAAGAGCACTCAAGCCGGGGGTGGTACAGTAATGTACCCGACGACCTCAAAATAGGTAGCCCGAAGTGATCCAGTAGGGCGCACAGCGCACGCGATAGGTAGGTAGTCTGTAGTCTACAAGGCGTACTACGTAGTAAAATAAGTAGCTAACTTAAGGTTGGCTCGCTTTTGTCATGCTTGCAAATCTCCGGAACAAACCCAGGCCGTGGTTCAGGGCAGGGCGTTTTCCATTCCAGCGAGTGACATGCTACTAAGCTTTGTCTTGACGTTGTAAACGTTATCTAGACTATAACTTAACACCGTGCCCGTTTGGTTCTGTGCGGGCTGCTGCTATACCCGTGGGTTTAGAGGATGCCCCCGGACGAAAGCGCAGGCTACCTAATCGCCGATTGGGGCGGGCCTGAAAGGGACCCGACCCGAGGATAAGGTACGGACGCCAGGGGCTTGATCTCTCTACCTATGTACGTACTATGAGCGCATTCGGATTCATCATGTATCCATCTTGAGGTGATTTCATACATGGCAAGATGAATCTTGGTCTTGACGCTGTAATACGAGTCCAGGCCTAATCCCACGAGTTTCCATGTCCATCTCGACCTTCCGTCGGTGGAGAGCATCCATCTCCGGCTGATGCACTCAACTTGGACTTTACAGGTCCTAAGTCCGTTGGAGAGCGGGGCTCCCGTCTCACTCTTCGGCAGCTTCGGACAATCTTGTGCCGCCGAGCCCGGGCGTGGCAAGCGCATACGGCGCATTACTCAAACACGGCACAATCAATCTATTGGTTGCCATCCATACAAAGCCCATGGCTCATCGTGATACATAACTGCGCGCGCGACGCCCGCTCTGGATATCATGTAAGAGAGAGAACCGCGCGCGAGCCCCAAACCTAGCATCCATGCCTGGAGCTGACAAATTGGGGGTTTAACATGACCATCGCCGTGGAGCATGGATATGGGGTTGCAGCTCGCTAATAAGCAATCCTGCGCGTTGGACAGGGAGCTTTGCATGTTTTCCCGAGGAGGCTTATTTGTTCCTCTCTCCAGGACTGCAGGTATGTTGGTAACTTGGTGTAATACCACGCTTGATCTGCAGGCATTCGGACCAACACTATCTCGTGGGCGAGGGCGGGGAAGTTGACCTCTCACAATTCAGTTCATCATAATTATCATGTGCCAAGACTCTTCCGCTCGTCAGAAAGTGATGGTGATCATCAGCATGGAGGGTGGGCTAAATCCACGAAATAGGGCGTAGTCCCCGGGCGTTCCCCATGTTATCACAGGGCGTCGGTTGCAACGACGACTGATCCAAGCAGGGTGCCTCTGTTGAGCTGCCGGAATATGTTTCCCATCCAGAGCATTTCTCGCTTGTCTACTAGACTACTTATCCTTAAAAGGCAAAGGCCGAGCTAAGACTCCAACAGGTAACTCGGTGATGATTAAGCATTTAAGGCTCAGGCAAGGGTGGGTGGGCTTGTCCTATGTAGTCCCTCCGATTATTACGCGAATTCGATGGCAGCTTTTGCCCGACCTTTCTTTTCTCGTAAACAGCTCGCAAGGATGGCATGAAATGGTTTAAGTGCTGAGTACCGGTAGATAACAAGCGCCCTGTGCTTTGTCAGCAGCGTCTTAATCACCGCGTTACTGGACTCCGTTCTGCTGCTGATATAATAAGTGGAGGACGCTTTGCTTAATTTACTACGTAGGTTCTACAAAGGTAATCGAGTCCATGCCCCATCCCTTCTAGCCCTGACCGCCGAGATACTTCAAGTGCAAACTGTTCACCTAGAAGCTCAAGGTCAAGAAACGGGTCGTCCAGGACAGACTCGTTGGAGAGCACATATCGCAGCACAAGACTGAAGTCTTAACGCTTGGCAGCGGGCTGCCGGCACCGTCCTGTCCAATATCTGTTCCTTGTCCAATTCCAGTCGGCATCTCCAAGGTCCTACCAACTGGATGAACCAGAAGCAGAAGAGGAATGAAATGAGAGACCTACCCGCCAAGGAGTCTCGGCATTTGAGACTCGTCGCGCACATCCCGATCGTCACCCGCGAAACGCAAACCGCATTCGAGGTTGCGCAAGTCCTGCGACACGCGATCGACACAGGTAGGTCCACCAGGAGCCAAGCTTTTACTCCTGGACCGCGAATTCCTCGAAGTCTCTGGCTGTCATGACGAAAGGGGTCCTCCTTATCTGCTGGGTCGGCCTCAGGGGTATCACGGACCCCGTTGTCGTGCAATCCCTACGACAGGATCCGCTCTCTCCGTCTCCTTCTGGAGCACCTCGATATCCTGGGGTCTTCGACACGTAATCCGGTGTCCGTTATGAAGCAACGACACGCGGAGTATTATGGGGTATCTCTGTATCAAGTCGGGCTCGGAGACGCGGCAATGTTTGGGCGGTTGATGCTGAAACAAAGCGCTTCTGTCGGTTTGTGCATCCGCCGCCATGTCCAAGCCCCTGTCTATCATCCCGCGTTTTGGTGAGATTACTACGTGTTTAGCATGGGGGATTTTTTCTATAGAACGCCACGGTATGTTGTGCGCTTTTGCTTTGTTTCGTCAGCGAAACGGAGTATACAGCAGACATGAGACATGCTGTTGCGAGGGCCGAGTTCCAAATCAGCGTTGGTTGCTTCGTAACTTAGACGAGATCCATGGATAAATATTCGTATCAGGAAGCCAACAATCCGAGTTGCCTCGAGGCTGGCATACAGTCTAGGATAATATACATTGTCCTTGTACTATGGCCATAGGTACCATGCTCGACGAGGGCACATTTCTCGAACCTGCAGTTCATCTAACTAGGCTTGGCACCGAGACTTAGCAATGGTTATTGCACCATTGTTGCGGTTGGTGTCATCACCAGTGACTTCAACTCAAGAGGCTTCAACATGGCATGCATACCCTGGATAGCACGGCTGGAATTAGAGCCAACTAGTGGAAACTTATATGCTTCTCTGAGTGAATTATGTGACTCCTGCCTCATTGGATCGCTAAAACAAAGCAATCAAAGACACTTTCCGGCCTTTCCATCTTTTCCTTGGCAAATGGTGATATTAGATCCTGCCGTGCCTGCATCTTAGATACTTATCGTCCAGGAGGCGCTTTGCTCCCTAACGCCCGCTTACCTCAAATAGCCCCAGCGCCCTAGCCCCTGTGGCTGCGTGTGTTACAGCGCCCTGCCGCTAGAGACGCACGCCGTTCTGACGCGAGGAAGGGGCACCTCCCTACCTTGGGACCTAAAACTCCCTGAATCCTAAATCACTTCAAGCCCACCAGTTGCGAGACACAGGGATATATCCCCTTCAAAGATACTTGCTATTTTGGTGCTGAAGAGAGTTCCGTCTTTGTCACTTCCATGAATCGTGACAAGTTTCCCTGAAGCCCCTCCACACCGTGACTTCCTTCCTCAATTTGAATGACCGCTCCTTCCTCCGTACATATTGAGTTGTGTTCTACAATCCGATTCGAAGAGTCAGCTTCTTACAATTCCTCATCTTACAACATCCTACTCACCTGACAAGTTAGAATCGCACCTATTGCTCTCCTCGACCACCCTCCATCACCTTTATACGAATCAATGGTCAGATAACGACAAGCGCAAGATCACGTTGCTCTACATCTTCATCTGCATCTGTCAGTTACGTCTCGCTGATTGGACAAGACGGTCAGCCAACGCCTCGGCAGCTCCGCCTTGCGAGCGCGCCGCTCGTGAGCCTGCAGCGTCGAGATTACGCCGAAACCTCTTTTTGTCTAGGGTCTTTCTGCTGCAGCTCTTTACAGCGGTTCGGGGTCCCACCGTCTCCAATTGCGGATCCCCTGGACCTGGAATTCATCCCTCGCTCGACTCAATCCGAGCGCTGACCCTGACCGGCGCGATCAAAATTCTTGGACGAGCGACACGTTTTCCTTATCTGCTAACTTCTTCGCCTGCTGTCCTCCTTTCCACTTCTCGCAACCAGCTTCCGTCTGGCCCACACTCACTTTCTCTATGCCGTTATAGTCCAGTCCTTCGTTTCTTCAACTCTGTTCCTTAAACCCTGGCCCCCTGGCTTGGGAACTTTCACTCCTAAGCAGAAAAGAAACCACGAAAGAACCGCCTGGGCCTACCGATAGCAGCGACCGCATCGCCGCCATGATCAACTCTCGCCGCGCCATAGTGGCTGCAGCCTTTATTCTTACCGTCTTCTTCCTACTCTCGCGATCACACGATTCGACCCCCAGCGCACCGGCCGCGCAGGAGGCTGCCGCCGCTGCTGATACCGGGAACGATGTCGCTCCTGCCTCGAACCTTGACGTCGTCTCACCACCCCCCGAAACTCCAAGGGAGATGGAGGTGAAGGAGCGTCGCACACGGCCTCGCATTGACATGTCAGGCATGTCGGTCTACGAGAAGCTCGCCTACGCATACCCCTACGATGTCGAGACCAAGTTTCCGGCCTACATCTGGCAAACGTGGAAGCAAAACCCCGACCACGCTGAGTTCAAGTTCAAGGAGCACCATGCTTCCTGGAAGAATGAGCACCCAGGATTCGTTCACGAGGTCGTCACCGACGACGTCGCTGTCAACCTTGTTCGTCTGCTCTACGCCACTGTCCCTGAAGTCGTGGATGCCTACCGGTCTCTTCCTATGCCCGTCCTGAAGGCTGATTTCTTCCGCTATCTCATCCTCTATGCTCGCGGCGGTATCTACTCCGACATCGATACCTATGCCATTCAGAGCTCCGTCAGATGGCTACCCGCCCAGATTCCCCGCGAAACGGTTGGCTTGGTCATTGGCATCGAGGCGGACCCCGATCGTCCCGACTGGGCTGACTGGTACAGCCGTCGAATCCAGTTCTGCCAGTGGACGATACAGAGCAAGCCCGGGCACCCAGTGCTTCGCGATATTATCGACCGCGTCACCAAGCAGACTCTGTCTATGAAGCGATCGGGTAAACTGGGCAGCTTTCGCGATCGCGACGTGGTAGAGTTCACAGGGCCGGCTGTGTGGACGGATGTCATCATGGACTACTTGAATGACGACCGCTTCTTTGACCTGCAGAAGAGCAAGGGAAAGATTGACTACAAGAACTTTACTGGTATGGAGACGAGCAAGCGAGTTGGAGACGTGGTTGTGCTGCCCATCACGAGCTTCTCACCCGGCGTGAGACAAATGGGCGCCAAGGAGCCTGACGATCCAATGGCTTTTGTCAAGCACGACTTTGAAGGTAAGAAACAACAGGGCCTTGTCCAAGGACGTGTGCTAACTTGTTGGTTTAGGAACGTGGAAACCCGAGAGTGAGCGACACATGGGCGAGCAGCAACAGGTGGAGGGCCAGCAGGCGCCCCTGCAATAACATCATACCTCCGACGACAAGCCATAACCGACGATAACCTAACGTTTCGCAACGACTTTTAAGATACGCTTCTCGAACCTGTATATTTCTGCTGTTACTCTTTTCTAATAACACCTCGTGGTGTTCTTTTTGGGGGCTGGTTTCTGCTTCGTGTGTGGATTTGGACGAGACCGGCTGGGCTTCGTCTGTTGCATTGCAGAGGGAGAGATAAAAATTTGGGGAATAGAACTAGACTTTGATTTGGTGTGCAAGGCATTGTAAGGAGACAGTGCTTTTGCTTTGGCATAGATTTGAGCCTTGATTTTGTTATTGGAATGTACTGTTTGTCTGGGGAGCATACTGATGGCCTGTCGGTGCAAGGAGATGGGATTACCGAAATCAACAGACGACGATTGAGCGAGATACCACAGAGAGGCGACGAAGCGGCGCCAGCTTGCAGCGATCAGCTGTGAGTAGAGGCCATCGCGAACATAGGCCGAGGACTATAGATGCCCAAGAGGCATTTCATCAATTGAGACCAGCTACGAGCGATCTTTTACTTTCAACATCTCAGTCTCGGGGTATCTTGTCAACTGACGACGCCAGAGGCAGTGTGCATCATGAGCAATGATGCGAGATTCGGCCATTGTCAGATTGGTCAGTTGGTCTATTCTAACAGCAACTCAGCCGGGCTTGAATGACAATCTGTCTTCAACTTGAACCAACTAGACTAGCGCAGGCCGTTGATGCTGTCAGCTGCCAATGATGGTGTAGCCGCCAGCGTCACGAAGCAAGGATCCAATCCAAGCTCCTTCCATCAGAGCAGACCCCGCATTTCCCCAGGTTTTTGGCGGGTTTGTTGGCTAATGATTGGTCCATCTGTTACCGCTGAGGGGTAGCTTAGGTGCTTGGGTAGGTGCTGCTGTGGGGGGGAGCAGACGAGCAGCGAGCCCGCAGGATGGAGGAGAAGCATGAGGAGCTGGAGCCAAACAAGGCAGAGCCAAACAAGGCAGAGCCGAGCTGCCGAGGACGATTCCTCTGTGTTGTTGCAGGCTGAATTCAAGCTTCCCTTGTCATGGCCTCTCGGGTCCATTTGAACTACTGCCCTATGACTAACCAGAGAGTCTACGAACAGTCATTCCATGATCAAGTGAGCTGCGATATACGTCGCTGTGGCCGAGAATAGACGATCGTGCCCAATCAACCCTCGCGGAGAGCTCCGTCTCACACAAAGAACGCCAGCTTGGATGAGATCGCGACTATGATGATGCACGGTTTGTTACGGCGGTGTTTGAGGAGAGGAGCCTTGTCTTGGAGAAAGACTGTGAAAATAGGCCAGCAGAGATGTCTTGCGACGTCAGGGCTGAGCATTCACTGGGGACCTAAAGAGGTGCGTGAGGGCTCCATGATCTGGCCGGAGTTTCATATTCTCTCAAGCCATTGGAACCATAACTCGCCCAATTCTCCCAAGCACTCAACTGACAAACCTTTTAGCCTGCACTATATCAAGGCACAATACCCGAGCACTTTGCCTCGGTCGTCTCCTCCCACGGTGACCGCGAGGCTGTTATTGCCCGCTCCCCGTCTCCTGCCGTCGTCGAGTCGACCCTCACTTACTACGCCCTTGACTCTCTCTCCAACAGCCTTGCCGACTCACTCGCCTCTCTTGGTGTGCACAAGGGGGACCGTGTCGCCGTATCCCTTGGCAACGGGACGGAGTTTGCAGCCCTCACGTACGCGTGCTTCAAACTCGGCGCCGTGCTCGTCCCGCTCAACCCGGGCTTTAATGAGCGTCAGGTCGCTGCCGCGCTCAAGCATCTCGCCGCCGAGACGCTTGTCGTGGGCGCTGTGACGGATCTGGCGTACAGGCCTGGCAAGGGACGGTCTAATAAGCCCCTGATCCAGAGCGTTGTGGGAGATCTCTCCGCATCAGAGATCCAAAGTGAAGCCGTTCCCTCGCTGCGAAGGGTCATTGTCGTGGATAACCTCGCTAGCCATCCACACGTCAAGTTCAACCTCAAGGAATCCCGAGCTCTCACGCCATACACTGCGCTCCTCAACGGCTCAGTGCGGCCTGTGGTACCGACTTCTCCCCTGGATCCAAACGAGACCATCAACATCCAGTTCACGTCTGGCACAACCTCGCTCCCCAAAGCGGCCATGCTCTCGCACCGCGCCATCCTCAACAACGGTGCATTCATCGCGGACCGCATGGGCCTGCACCCGGACGATCGTATCGTGGTGCCCCCTCCGCTCTTCCACTGCTTCGGCTGCGTGCTGGGCTACATGGCGACGGCGACGACGGGCGCGGCCATCCTGTTCCCGAGCCCGGCGTTCGACCCGGCCGCGACGCTGCGCATGAGCGTCGACTACGACGCGACAGGCTTATACGGCGTGAGCACCATGCTCGTCGCAGTCCTCGAGGCCCTCGACCGCGGTAACGTGGTATCCCAAGCGCCGCAGAACCTGCGCAAGGGCATTGTCGCTGGGAGCAGCGTGCCCGAGTCCCTCATGCGCACGCTGTATAGTCGTCTTGGCATGCAGGACCTGGTAATCTGCTACGGCATGACCGAGACGGCCCCCGTGAGCTGCATGACGAGCCCGTCGGACCCCTTCTCGAAGCGCACATCGTCCGTGGGCCGCGTGATGCCGCACACTGGCGTCAAGATCGTCGACCCGCACGACCACAGCGCCGTCGTGCCCCTGGGCACCCGCGGCGAGCTCGCGGCGGCCGGATACCTCGTCATGGAGGGCTACTACGGGGACGAGGCCCGCACAGCCGAGGTGCGGGTGGCGGATCCTGCGGACGGGACCGTGTGGATGTACTCTGGCGACGAGGCTGAGATGGACGAGCAGGGCTACGTGCAGATCACGGGGCGTATCAAAGACCTCATCATCCGCGGCGGCGAGAACATACACCCGCTCGAGGTGGAAGACTGCCTCCTTGCCCACGAGGGCGTGTGTGAGGCGAGTGTCGTGGGCATACCCGACGAACGATACGGCGAGGCGGTCGCGGCATTTGTGAGACCTGCGCGGGGATGGACGCCGGCCGACCACGTCGAGGCCACGTCTGAAGCGTCCATCGATATAGTCCAGGAGCAAGGGACCTTGACCAGGGATGGGCTGCGGGAGTGGGTTGCAACCAAGCTATCCAAGCATCTCGTGCCAAAGTACGTGTTTTGGATCGAAGAATATCCCAAGACTGCGAGCGGAAAGGTGCAGAAGTTTAAGCTGCGCGAGTATGCAAAGGAGATGGTGGGTGAGGATAAGAAGACGTCGTGATGAGAGGAGCAGGCGCAAGATTACGAATAACGCCAAGGAGTTGAATAGCACCAAAGTAGTTGAACAGCGCTGTCATCAAAGGTATCATTTCAAACGCACCATCTATGAATCCCTCGGAGGAGAGCAATCTAGAAGACAAATGCCCATTCTAACTCAACAAGAACTTTTCTCTTTCCTTGCAAGGAGCAAAGGAGCAAATCATCGTCTATGGCGGTCGTTTGTTTAAAAAGCTGCTCCGCCCAATGCAAAAAGTCGCGAGGTTCCTGACCTCAAAAATGATCCTTGTCTGGGCTCTCATCGAGCTCATTCAACAAGGACAGATTCCATCATGATAACGCAAAAAGAATAAACACAAAAAAGGTGTCAAAGTGTACGACCAGAAAAGAGCAAGCATCATCACCCTGTCTTTGGGATGGAATGAGCAAAAATGTGACATGAACCCCCGTTTAACTCCCCAGCCTGGACTTTTTCAAAAACCAACAAGAAAAAAAGGCCTAGTCGACCTGCTTCTCGCAGCCAATACGTCCCAGCAACTCCTTTCGATCGCTGTGGCCGGGCAGGCTGACTCCCGAGCTGCTAGCCTGCTTCTTCACACCTGAGCGACGCTCCCAGTTACGGAGGTCGAGCTCTTCGACGCCCACCTCCTCCTCGAGCGGCTGGGCCTCCTCGTACACAAACTCCTCCTCCTCCTCCTCCTCCTCGCCGCCCTCGTCGTCGCTCCGGACGTCCTCAGCATCGCCTCCCTTGAGGACCTTGATGATGACGCGGACGATCATGGTGAACCAGCCGATGGTGATGAGCTGGAGGAAGATGAGGGGGGCCAGGAAGGCCCACTTGACGGGCTCGTTGAAGCAGACTATGCCGTCTGGCTTGAGGAAGGGTTGAAGCATGTATGAATAGCCGGCGGACGGTTCAAAGGGCCCGGTCAGGTTCTCGTTGGCACCGTGGTAGCAGCCGAAATCCATGACCCTTGGGGTGTCGGCATATATGGACCAAAGGACCAGGATGTACAGGACATGTCGGGCAAAGAACCACGAAACGACAAACAGGCCAAACATGACGTCGCAGACCTTGCTAAAGCCGCAGTATTTAAGACACTTGGCGAGCTGCGGCGTGTTAGAATGGCATTGGTGAGCGGGAGCGCTTGAGCAAGTACTTACGGGTAGAAATAGATCAACAACGTCCATGATGACGAGAATAAAGTTGCCGACGCGGGTGTGATGGTAGACGTAGCACGCGTAGATGAGAGCAGTGGTGACGATGTGGTGAGTGAACATCTGCCAGTGATCCTTGCGGCGCTCCTCGATGTTGATGACAATCATCTGCTGCAGCCAGAAGGCCCACTGGCATAGCAGGTAGCTCTTCATATGGCCGCCGATCTCGCGGTTAGGCCAGTCGGTCCAAAGATTCGACATGCTCATGTAATGCGGTGAGGTGCAGTAGATGTACTAGATTCAAGTCAGCGGAAGGACTCGACGGGTGCATCCGGCTCCAAACTCACCACTCCCCAGGGCCAAAAGACCGAGTAGTAGACCATGAGCCAGGCCTGCTCGCTGAAGCGGGTCAGGGACTTGCGGTTGGTGATGCCCTGGAGCCTGCCAATAGGCGCGAGGACGTATTCCATGATGGCGGCGCGAAGGCCGGTGAAGAGGACGATGCAAAAGGTGATGAAGTAGGCATCATCGAAGCCGATTCGGTACTCGCCGGATTGAGAGTTGTAGTAGCTGAGGTTGAAGAACTTGGCCGTGTGTTCTCTGGCTTTGGGGATGAAGGTCTGAGTGAGGAAGAGGAGAGCGAGGAGGTTAACGGAGAGGCCTAAAGAGGAAAGAATTCATGGTCAGCTCAGTTCTTGTAAGACGCATATAATGAATGAACCCAATGGGCACACGGACACACACGCAAACGCGCGACAAAGCCAAGGGACCTATCATGAAGCGGCGGCGTGTGAGTAGTGTAGCAGGACCCTTGAGGCTGGAATGGTAGGGATGTCGTGCCACGCCGCGGGGTTGCCCAGAGTGCAACAGCCAGCTGAGATTAATTGACTGGGATTGGTCCAAGCACCCCGCAATCGGCCAGGCACAAGGATATGGTTGTCCAGACAAGCTTGGAGAGGGAGAGGAAAAGAGCAAGAGGGAGAATTGGTGCAGAAAACATACCAATTTGATTCTCGACAAACCAGCGGGCGAGATGCTTCCAGGTGCTCTCCTCCTTGCGCTTGAGCCGGCGGACGAGGACGGTATTGCTGCCCGAGGTCTGCATGTAGAGGGGACCGTTCATGTTGGGGGTGCTGTTGTCCGACTTCAGTCGCGGCCGTGCAGAGGCAGCAGCGGAAGTGACAGAAGCAGGGTTGGCGTAGCCATTGGGCGTCGAATCTGGCGTCAGTTCCGACTCGTGAGTCGCCGAGATGGATTCTTCTCCTAGGCCCGTTGCCGTGGGCGCATCTTGTAAAGACACCGTTGCATCTTCAATTGGGGTTTCTCTGGCGACAGGAGGAGCTTCGGTTTTGTTGTCGGCCTGCGACATCGCAGGAGGAGGCGTGGCACTCATGATTGAGGTTGGTGGTGTCTGATCAAACGAGAGCTGCTTGGGTCGGTTCTATATCTCGTTTCGTATCGGTCTGCCTCGTCTCTTTTCTCCGTGAGAAGCTGCTGTGATTCTTTGTTCTTGGCTTGCGGGAGGGGTGACGAGGCGCTGTGGATGATAGGCTGGCTGGACTTGTTGGCGGGCGGATAGAAGGAGAACAAGCGAGCGAGAGATGGACACGAGGGGTCCTAATTCGGCGAGTCGGAAAAAAGTAGATGCCACAGAATGCAAAGTTGAGAGCACACAAGAGCACTCTTTTTTTTTTGTGTCTGTTGATCGATGGATCGAGAGAAGCTGTCGGCGGAATGATATGGCGATGGTGAGCAACGATAGGTTGAGGTCCTCGTCAAGGCGGCAACGCAACAAAGACGACAAGTCCTCAAGAGCTAGGCCGTTGGTCGCAACGAGAACCCGAGTCGACTCTCTTTGACTAAAGCAAAAGCGGGTTTAGTCGAGAGACGATAGACAAGGTGGAAAGGAGCAAGTCGTCAATGGGTATGGAGGAAGAGAGGAGGGGGAGACGGGTTACGGACAAGGTAGCCAAAAGAAAGAAACGGGATGGAACTTGATGAATTTTGAACCCCCCGATATGAATTGGCCCTGGCTGAGATCCATCCACCAAATGCCAAGGCGCGTAGGGGGTAGCGGGGGGTCCCTACGGGGGAAGAGAAGCCACTGGGGGGGTAAGGGGTGTCCACTGTGGTGGAGGGCGCGAGCCCCGGGGCCCACAACGGGCACTTGGAAGGCGGTGAGTCCAGTTC